>PVJO010010777.1:0-62671 GCA_004026905.1 Hystrix cristata | reverse complement strand
TAAGGAGACTTTGGTTAGAAAATTAGCAACATTTTCCAACTCCCATCAAACATGAGGGAGAAAGTCACCTTACTGTACTTAAGGGTTTGTCTTTTATCTTGTCTGTTTATAACTTCAATTTACTCCTAAATGGTTTTAATAATGTATTCTGTTCCTCTCCAACCTATCTGAGTCAATCGTGTATAACAAAGGGCCACAATTGCAACATGCCACACGGCTTACTAGCTCACTTTTTCTCATACTCGAGGTGAAGCCAGGACCTTCACACTGAGCTACATCTTTTAAGACATAAACCCCTTAAACATTGAGTTAGCAAATCAAAATAGCCAGAGAGCAAGCCATCTCAGCCAAAACGGTGAGTAGCGCTACACACAGAGCCAGGCAAGAGGGGTTCCGCCCATTCGCCAAAGTCTCCCCTTGGGTCTTTCTCTGGCCTCAGGCTCTCCACAGTGCAAGGGTTTCTTGGGACCCAGTACTTCCACCTGAACCACAATCCGGGCACCTGTGTGCTCCTGTGCTCCGGTCCTCCTCTCCGGAGTCGGCATACACTGAGACCTCAGGGCAACCCACCTGGGTTGCGTGAGCAGGCGCCACCCCCACAAGTGCACACAGAAGCTCCAGGGTCAGGTGGGGTGGCAGAGAGAAGCAAGGAGTCCCCAGGTCCAGGGACAGCTCGTCCTGCTCCTGCGTGTTCTGGTCCAGAACTCTGTAAGTGTCCAAAGTGCTCAATTAGAAGCTCTCCTTCAATGTTGTTATGAAGGGCATTTTGTTGTGGAAGAATCAAGGAACCTTCACGGTTGCGGTTTTGCTTGTGACTCTTACATGTTCGCCATCCACTAGCAGAACTGATTTCCATCTCCCCTCACGCTCTGAGCCTCCCCAGTGTTAGGGCTGCAATGGGGGAAAGGACCCTGTCCAATCAAGGCCCCGGAGCCCCCTGTGGGTAGGGGACACCCAGCACCCGCAGCAGCCTGCACCCTCCCTCTCAGAGGAGGGAAGAGAAACTTTCTTGGGAAGTGCAATGAACTGGGCTGCAATTGTTAAGTGAGCCATTCCTAAATGAGGGGGAAGGAAACGAGGTCTTAGGGCTAGATGAGGGAGCTTAAAGACACTTTAAAGGGACCCAAAGAGGGTACTTCTTTGGAGCATCTATTCCCTACCAGGCTTAGAAGGGTACTGAGAGATGGTAACCAGGATGGAGAAAGGGGGAAGGGACAGTCCTGGGTTTCCTAAACCGGAAAGGGATTGGGGGAGTGGAGTTTGAGTCTTGGTCAGATAGCAGCAGAGATCACTGGGCTCAGGGGACTCTCAGGACGAGGCTCAGGATGCCTGCCACTCACAGCAGGCATGCTGGCTATGCCATCAGGCCCAGTACAGCATCGAGGGCCCATACTACTGTTAGAAGTCCTCGAAAACGTTTTTACTTTAGTGTCGTCTTTCAAAATCAGAGAGAAAAGTTCATATAATAGAAATGACTAGATAATCATGAGTCCAGCCTGAATAGTGTATGTCTTTATACCAATGCAGTCACCAAAAATAAATGTCATTTCTCTATGGAGGAAAAGCCCACTAGGACACATCGCCCCAAACCTGCAGAATTCATCCTGTGGTCCTGGCAGCCAGAGGCTTTCCAGGGGCCACAGCCCGATGGGGAAGATGTGACTCAGCTCCAAGGACCGCAGCATTGGGCATCCACCAAAGTGTGAATGTCACAGCAGCAGATCTAACATGGAGACGCAGGGAAAACACTTAGCATCAGTCTCGCACGCAGCAGGCGTCAACAGACATGGCCTCTTACTGGAAACTGCTCACGACCACCAGCCATCTAGAGGTGTGCTAGTCTGCTGGCCAGGAGCACAAGCATTGAGGTCAGCAAATCTAGATGCTTCACATCCCACCAAAGGTGTGATTTTGAGCAAAAACCTGTTTCCCTAGATGGCAAATGTGCATAATACCCTGAGATGGTGGTATAGAGCTCTTGCCACAATAGCTGTACCACTAACAGCAAGGATGAGTATGGACAGTTTCAGGAGGTTCCACGGGGGTCAAGAGACACCCACTTAGCCTGTCCCTCATATTTGAATCTGCCATCTGAACTCTTGTCAATACTCAGTCAAGACTCTTGAGGACATAGTAAATGAGCATAGGGAGAAGCAGTGTGAGCGCAGAATCTTGGCAGAAGCTTCAAAGTGCCCATCAGCTCAGCATCCAGGTGGCATAACAAGCACTGGGCAAGGGGGTCTGCAATAATCTGAGCAGCAGATTCTGCACCAGGGTGGGAGAGGAAAGAGAAGAAGAGAAAAGAGTGGGGCCAGCACGCAGGGAGAGCCAAGTCACAGGGCAGCGCAGCTCTGCGATCTCCTGCACTCATGGGGTAGGTAGGCCCATCTTCCCCACTCAGGGGTCGAGCCATCCATCTTCCTGCCCCAGGCAGGACAGGCCCCCCATGACACCAGGCCAACTTTCTGCTTTTAAGGCCTCTAAGGAAGACCTAAAAGCCCCTTCCTCTCTCCCTGCCCATTGTAAGCAGGTTACAAACATGTCTCGGAAATGATGTCAGAACTCCAGAACTGGGGCTGGGGATTTAGCTCAGTGGTTACAGTGCTTGCCTTGCAAGCAGAAGGTCCTGAGTTTGATCCCCAGCACCAGAAAAAAAGAAAGAAAGAAAGAAAGAAAGAAAGAAAGAAAGAAAGAAAGAAAGAAAGAAAGAAAGAAAGGAAGGAAGGAAGGAAGGAAGGAAGGAAGGAAGGAAGGAAGGAAGGAAGGAAGGAAGGAAGGAAGGAAGGAAGGAAGGAAGGAAGGAAGGAAGGAAGAAAGAAAGGAAGGAAGGAAGGAAGGAAGGAAGGAAGGAAGGAAGAAAGAGAGAAAGAAAGGAAGGAAGGAAGAAAGAAAGAAAGAGAGAGAGAAAGAAAAACAAAACCCCAGAACTTTCTGGTTCTCTGGCGTCAGCCTCTTGCTTTCCTGTCACTCACTCCCCATCTAACCTGCACCTTAGAGTTTCCACCTATGGAAAACCCTCTGAGCAGAAAGCAATTCACGAATCACTTTGCAAACTTTTTTTTTAATTCCTGGATTTTTTTTTAATTTTTTATTTTTTTGAATTAGCTAAATCCAGACCAATAACCTGCCTTTCTTTTAAAAATGACTTTATTGGACTAAAATCAATGCAGTGTTTTGCTTTTAATTTCCCAAACCAAACAACATGTGCAGATCTAGGCTCTGAATTTTGTGCCCTTCTCTCAACCAACTCATCCCTGACGCAGAACACAAGTAAAACCAAACAAACAGGAGAGGGTGGGTGGGCAGAGCGAAGCTCATTCCTTCCGGGCCAGCTGCTTGATTTCCATCAGGCCAACCCTGAACCTTCTGTGGTCCAGCCACGTGGTCCACTGTGATCGGAGGCTGACAGAGCCGCGTAGGCATCTGTAGAAGCTAGAACCTTCTGATGGCTGCCCACACACGGAGGGAGACAGAATTTGTTTAAAACACAAGTCACATCCTGAGATTAAGGCATCAGTCAGCAAGCATCAGGGCTGTGCGTAAAGAGCTTGAGAAATAATTTATTCAAAAGATCCAGCTTTAGAAATTAGCAAATAGCTTCCGGACAGATAAAGCAACTTGGCTGCAGGACTCATCCTAGCCAGGACCAGGACCCAAGGGTCCCAATCCCCAGCCCTTGACTATTTCCGTGATACCACTTGCCTCCCCCACCCTGAGACCCCAAGCAGCCCGGGGGAAAGTTATGAATTTCATCAGGCTTGCATGTGAAGTATCTCAAAGAGGCAGAACCCAAATCTTCTCCCCCACCCACCTTCTCCCCCTCAACAATAGCTAAGTGAACTCAGCTGAAAGTTTCCAAAGAATTTCACTTTGGGGCCAAGCCTAGAGATGGAAACTTTTGGGCTGGGAAGGGAATTTAGCAGGACACAGAGCAAGTGAAAACAGAAGGGCAGAATTAGGAATGAGAAGGGTATCACAGCTTCTGCACTTACATCTCATGGAGGCCCAGCACCACGCCTGGTCCAAGTGCTACTTTGCCAAAAGGAGCTGCAGCTGCTGGGGCCATGGCGGGTCAGCAGGGGGATGAGGGCCTCTGGCCTTTGCCATCTGTAGCTAGATAGCTCATAGCTTCTTTCAGGGACATCCCTGAGGGAGTCACAAAGGGCCTACAGGGCCTCTGGCTGGCCCTGGAAGAGACACTCAAATGACTCAAAGTCTTTCAGGCAAGAAGCTGCCATCTATGTGAGAAAGAAGGAGATCAGAGAGAAATCTCCCATTCCTTAGACTGCCACACCTCCCATTAGCATTTCTAAAATGAAACAGGCATTTTTCCATAAAGAAAACTCTTCCCCAAAGAAGGGAGAGAGGGCTGGGGATGTAGCTCAGTGTTATAGCATTTGCCTTGTGTGCACGAGGCCCTGGGTTCTAGCCCCAGGGCAAAAAATAAAAACATAAAAAACAAAACAAAGAAGGGGGAGACCCTGAAACACCTACTGTCAGAGTTAAATGAAGTAGCAGGTATAAGACTCGGGGCATGATGCTCAGAACTGACAACTGACTGCTAGCATCACAGTGCCCCAGAGAGTCGCACAGACCTCAGCAGCAGCCAGCCCACTCTGGGAAGGGCTAGGAAAACACTCCTCCTGAACATGGAGGCTGCTCCTGTCCAGGCTACAGCTCCCTGAACTAAGGGTTCCCCCATGCAGGATGCCCAGGGAAGTGCTTCCCTCAAGGGTCAAAAGCACAAAGGCAGCCATTTATCGGTTCACTGGCAAGCTCAATTCCAAAAGCCAAGCAGAGCTCAGAAGCACACTCTGATTTGCACTAAGGCGCCCACCCAGCCTGCACTTTGTGGTGCTCCAAGATGCTCCATAGCACAGAGTCATCCCTACCCAGAGCCATTCCAGCACAGCCAGCAGACACATCCCCCCTGCGTTACATATAAGGAAACTGAGGTATAGAAGTTCAGTCACCCACCCTAGTTCACACGGCTGCCATGTAGCAGAGCCAGGACTTGAGCCCACCCAGGTGGTCCAGATCCAGAGCTTAGGCCTCTCATAACCACGCCCTCCTGCCCTATGAGGATGGGAATTTAATGGAAGTCAGATGACTCAGTTGCCTGCCACTGGTTTAGCCCAAGGGGCATCCTGAAGGAGGCAGAAACAGAAAACAGAGACAGAGGGCACCAAGAGACACAAGAGAGAACAGGCTTCCAGGCACAGGACATTGAACGGTGACTAGTCAGGAGTCAGGCAGTCCATGACCACCTTAAGGGTAAGAGATAATGAGGGAGGGCTGGGCAAACCGATCTCTCTCGTTCTACTTAACTTCATACTCTGCTACTTAACTTCATACTCTCCACTCCTTCCTTCATTTTTAAACTACAAACTGCTGCTCATCCCTCAAAGCCCAGCTCAGATGTCACTAGCATGCTTCTGGCAAACTTTCCAGCTTCCCATGGCCTCCCCTGAAATTAGCTCTCGGCCTTTAATATACCACATTATAGTTATTGTTTATATACTAGTCCTTGCCCTAAATTATCTCCACGGAAACTAAATCACCTTCATGCCCCACAGAAATGAACACTTTAATATGAGTGCCCTTCCCACAGTGTCTCAAAAGGCAAAACGCTTTTTTACTGTGGTTGATATATTTTATTTATGCCATTTATTGTGGTCATATATACACATACGTATTTAAATGTTGACGAAATTTAGCATTATTGATGTTTTTGAGTCAGTGGCATTAAATACATTCATATTGCTGTCACTACCATCCAACTCTAGAACTTTTTCCAACATCCCAAACTGAAACTCCACCCATTAAACCACCTCCCATTCCCTGTGCATCCCCAGCCCCTGGTAACCATTATCCTATGTTCTGTGTCTGGATTTAACTACTGGAGGACTCTTACACAAGGACTCATACAATATTTGTCCGTTTATGACCGGTCTGTTTTGTCTAGTATAATTTCTTCAAGATTTATCCATGTGGCAGTATGTGTCAAAATTTCCATCTTTTTTAAGGATGAATACTATTCCACTTGTGTGGAAATAGTACGGTGCATTCATGAGACATTTGAGTTGGTTCTACCTTTTGCTTCTTGTGAATAATGTTGCTGAGAACATGGAAAGACAAATAGAAAGGCAGTTTTTGGAGGGCAGAGGAAGGATCTCCAGGCTCCTTCACCTTGGAGTAGGGTGAGAAGCCACACAGAGTCTTCCTGGAGTCCCAGACAGACATTTCCCCTGTCTGGGGAGAATGTTCTCATGCCCTGACCTGCCGCACCACTTTCCCTCCACAGAGCCAACCAGAAATCTGAGGTGAAGGATCAGGGAGTAGCAGTGGAGAGATGTCTGTCCCATCCAGCTTGAAATCTTGTGAGGACTGAGAAGCCGACGGGCCCAAGAAGGGACCAATGGCTTAGCTGATCCAACCAGAGAAAGGCTGTGATTCCGAAGCCCAGAGGATGCCTGGATGGGGAGCCCGCTTGGCAGCCCAGGCTCCTGTGGGCTAACTTGCCTTGGCAACCACAAAGCCAAAATGTAAAGGAATCTATTTTCTAAGGAAAACACATACTTATACATTCTGAGTAATTTCCCGTGGAACAAGGAAAAAGTAAACACAACACCCCAAATGGTTTTTCGCTTACAAATGGGTTCAAGTAAAGAGAAGTGGGAGAAGAAAATATAGGGTCAGGGGAAACTCTCTACTGGTTCCAAACCTCAGAAACAGCCTGGAGGCTGGAGGGGCTGGAGGGGCCAGCAGGGCTGTGAGGGAAGGGGAGTCGGTGTGGGGCGAGGCGCCCAAGCTGGGGTTCGCTGACAGAAAGTTGCCCACCCTCAGAGAACTGAGAATCGGGTCCCACACAGGGAAGGGAGCCTTCTAGACAGAGGGAGAGAAATCATGGAGTCACATGCCATAGCTTCAAACTGGGGCCGTGGCCAGGTGCATCATGGGAATTAGCCATGCCAGGTCAGGCAGAATAAGGGTGAAGGTCAACAAGCCCGTGGTCATCAACCCATTGGTCAGGGGAAAACAGACTCGGGAGAGCCTGGGGGCCCAGGGAAACCATGGGTGGATAAAGGGTAGTGTAATGGCAGATGAGTAACTCCAGCTTCCTGGTTGGAACACTATTTGATTTCCAACTTCACTTCTTTACAATTCCAAATTAGGCAGGGAGGTAGTCTGGAGGGGAAGATTTTACAGAACAGGTGATGGGGTTGGGGTTGGGGGCCTGGAGAAGGGACATGTGAGAGCCAAGAGATTTTGGAACAACTAAGAGTCAATTTGCACTGCAGATCAGCCCCAGGGGAACACCCTGACTGGCAGGGGTCCCGGGTTATTGAAAGTTTGGCAGCGTCCATATTCAGAGCAGCTGGTTTGGATTTGCTCTAGCAGAAGTCACTTCATGTGGAGGTTTCCGGGTCTCAAGAGTCCTTACCCCACCTGGGGCAGTCTGAAGAGTTTGAGCTCCCTCCTCCCCCCGGCTTCAGCCACCCAGCACCTCACTGGTGAAAAACACTCTGGCCTCTACAACCTCATCTGACCCACACAGCAGCCTGGTGGGGACAGATACATCCTCATGCCCGCTTCATGGATGAGGAAAGCGAAGCTCAGAGAAGCTGTGCACATTGTCAAGCTGTATGACAGCAGAGCCAGAATGAGCCCAAGCCTCTGACATCCCTCCCACAGGAGGCACCCCGCCGCCCCAGGAGCAGCCTCATTTCCTAGAATCCATCGGTGGAAGGCAGGTGCCAAAGGCAGACTCCTCATCTCATCCTCTGCAGAACAACCCCAACTCTTCCCTAGGACCCCTCAGAAGATGCTGGATGCAAGAAGACTCATTAGTAAGAATACTAGGCTGGGGCCAGGAGGCCTGTGTCGAAAGCTACCGGTCCACGGGCAAGTCATTGTGCCTGCCTGAGCCCCAGTGTCCTTATCTGTAAAAATAGGTTAGTAATTTCTGATATTTTAGAATCAGATGTTGCTTTTCCCCAAAAGAATCTTACTAAGCCCCTAATTAAAAACAGAGAAAGGAGAGCTATTTCACACACACCTGACAGAGCTGGTTGCTCCTCATATCTCTGTCACTCAAGGCATCCCTACAGGACCAAAGACAATGCAGAAGACAATTTGAGAGCCACAGAACTCCAATCTCCCAGAGATGCTGTGTCTTTCTCCACAGAACCTAAAGAACCTTCCCTCTTCTCATGTCATCCTATGTGTTCAATCACCATCAAGATGCTGTTAACTCCAAAACTCTAAGCCACAACAAATGCCCACCCAGGACCTCCCCTTGGTTCTCTGTATTAGTCCCTGTGGCCGCACAAGTTCTCCCCACACTTAGCTTGAGCGCACTGCACTTTTATCACCTCACACAGTTTCCCCAGGTCAGCACTCCAGAGAGAGCTTGGCCAGGTGCTTTCGGCTGAAGGTTGGCCATGAGGCGGCAGTCAAGATACTGACTGGGGCTGGGTATTAGTTACATTTCTAGAGTCAATGGTTTGCAAGAGAGCAGATTTAATACAGGACATTTACAAATTACAACATTCACACACACAAGTCAAATGCAGGAAGAGTGCAGAATGTCTATCTATGCGCTGGAGACCCAAAAGATCCAATCAAGGGCTGGGCGCCCAAGGCAATGGCCCATCTATGTCCGTGCCTGCAGGAGAAGGCTGAGGAAACTTACACTGGAGCCAGGGTAAGACGCTCACAGCAGAGATGAAGACCAGAGCTCCCCCAAAGCAACAGCAGCCATCCCCAATGATAGCAAGGCCCTGAGCTCCTTCTGCGACAAGAACAGCTGAGCTCCCTTCAGGAGAACCAGCCACAACAGGGCTTCTCCTGGAAAATGCCCAGCACCATCTTCTGCTCCCATTCTCCTTTATGTTGTGTCCACAGTAATCTTCAGATGGATCTTCTATGCCCAGAACCACAATAACTCCATTCAGCAGGGTGCTCCTGCTCAAGCTGACAACAGTAAGTCCACCACAGGCTGCGACTGCAGGAACGCCGGACAGCAGCTGCAGGACCCTCTTCCACCATGGCTCACCTCGCTCGCATAGAGAGCAGAGAGCTTGCTTCTCACAGTGCATGAAGACCCTCATTTTGCTCATGACCTCCACAGTTGCCCCCATTTCTCATCCCTACAGCTAATGTCTTTATTCTGGATGTGTCCACACCATGCTTGTCATTGGTGTCCACTTCGCAGTCTCAGAGGCTCTCCTGCTCCCACCACCAATGTCCCACGGTCCCACCTGTCTCTCACCCTGTCCCAGATTCTAGACAGAGAATTTGGAGACACCCTCCCCAGGGCCCAGCATCCTTTACTCTTGCAGCCCCAAAGCCCCGAGGCCCACTTCCAGGTCCAGTGATTGACCCTCCTGCCTTGGGCCCATCCGAGCCCACCTTAGTAACCCTCTTAGATGCAGCCCAAAGCCCACAGCTCTTGACTTGTTCTTGCTCTGAGCCCCTGCTGCCAGAGGACAGACTTCCTGCATCACTTGAATTTCTGAAGGCCACCTTCTCCAGAGCCCCAGGAAGAGGCCAGACCCTGCAGTGACATCTGACTCTGTCCACTCTCTTGGACTGTGGCCTCCTATTACTTGTCTTCTGGCCTAGATGGCCTCCAGCAGTCTACTTCGGCCTTTATTCTTCTTATCCTCCAGGTGGAGGCCACCCTCAGTTTGTTACCTAAACAAGATAACCCAGAATATCTCCCCAAAATAACCCTCCTCAAGCTCTTACACAGATCCCACAGTGGATGTCAAAGAGACTTGCAGGTCTTGTGCTAAGATATAATCTCCTATTTGTTATATCCCTCTGCTGAAATCATTAATCATTCAGTAAACTGTTGTTTTTGTTGCTGCCGTTATTATCAGTCTAATCCTTTTTCGTGTACCAAGATTGAAGTAGTGAACAAAACAAACAGGAATATTTTCCCAGTGGGTTTGCACTCTGATGAAAGCCTACCAGAGATGGAGCCAAAGTGCAAACAGAGAGTTTCCTCTGTCTCTCCTGAGGCCTCCCCACTTAGCAAGTGAAGTTAGCCATTCTAGTGCCACCATCTTGAATCCCAGAATAAGGAGTCCCATTCTTGTCTCCTTTCAAGCTCAGCTGCTATTCTAGCTGAACTCTCCATCCAGAGGAAGGACAGCTATGCCCACTCCTCTTCCCAGCCTCTCCAGTATGTCCACTGCTTTTCTTCCCCCTTCCCGCCATCTCACCCCGGGTCAGAGTCTCTAGTCAGCATTTTTGCCGCAGGAGACCATACTGTACACCCATCTTCCTACAACCCTGCCCCTTCATTTCGTCTCACCAGCACGGCTAGCCTGCACTACCCTCTGGGAAGATTTTCTCTTCCCCACAGGCTGATGCTGAAGTCCACAATGACAGGGGAGCTGCACATTTCCCAGTTAGTCGCCAGCCCTCAGCAGAGTTTGGCCTGGGGCCCGTGCAAGCATCTCAGGAGATGAAAATCAACTCTCCTGGACCCGGCCCCTGACTTTCCAGCGAGAGCCACAGCATCCACAGGCTGCTGGCAGGCACTCTGGAAAGGACCTATGGGATAGTAAACAGGACTGTGGATGCCCTGCAGCCTGCAGATCCACAGAGCAAAGGCTTAGCCCTTCGGTAGGAGTGGAACCAACACGTGCACTGTAGTTCTGGTCCCCGTGTGAACTGGGTGCGGAACCAACCTGAGCTTGGGGGACCCCTGAGTCACAGGGCAGCTTAGGGATCTAAACTCCTTAGGGATCTGACTAGGACATGCAAGCTAGTCCACAAATGCCATGCTCCACTGGCTCTTCTTTCCCATACAAGGACCTTGCCTGTAGGTCCTGACCCCTGGGGGTCATAGAGCCCTAGCAGGGGCAGTAAGAAATAGCACATCTCCCTCCTCTTCCCTTCACCTGCACTCTACACAGGGCAAGCAACCAGGCGGGGACTCACTCCCAGCTGAGTGGACAGCGAGTGCCAACCTGCCCTGCCTGACAGCCTTGTCAGAGTATAGACTTTGTTAGTCTACACTAGGCCTGGGCCTTCAATCCTAAATTTGAACCATGGCAGCACCCAGCCACCTTCTCTAGGTGACGGAGACCAGATATGGATGGAGACGATGGCTCAGGCCATGAAGGAGTGGGTCTCCCAAGCAGTCCTAGAGCACCCTGCAAGAGAGGACGCTAGGTCAAGACAAGGAAGGGATGCTACAGCAATCAACAGGTCTCTAAGACTGGGGCAGTAGAACTTGACCCCTGTGGAAGACAGCTTTACAGGATGATTGAATGTTCTCCGAACGGGCTTCTCCTTCCCTGGTCAGAAGAGTTTTGAACTAAACAACATCAATTTGTACTGGTACACATCAGCCCAAAGCTAGAGCCCTGGGTGACCCCGCAACAGAACCTAAAGCCAGCCATACTTGGAGGAGAGAAGTGGCAAAAACAAAGGAGCTAACCATTGGCCTTGGGAACCTAGTGAGACTCACCAGGTCGTAGCTGCCAGGAGACGGGTTAATAGGATTCAGAAACACGAGTGAAATGATGGCAGCCAGAGTACTGGAGGCCCTTTCCAAAGAGCAGAAGAAGGTTGTAAGAGGGGCAGTGAGGGGTCTTCTGTCTTCCCCACATGTATTTCTACCAGAACATTTTGTTTTCATGTAAAGAAAAAGGTAAACTGTTAATGCAAATCTCAGTGATGCCCAGGAACCCTTGTGGCCCGGACACGTGGCATCTTGGCTCCAAATCTCCTCTCCTGGCTCTCCAGGTCCTGGGAGTAAGAGCTGACAGGCTAAACCCCCATCCCACACCCACCCAATTATCCACCTCTATCCCCTGTAGCTGGCTGCTGGCCACCCACCTTTGACACAATGGTGCAGTCCCCACTGTTCCCAACAGGTCATGTCCACAAAGGACGCAAATCCCACGTGCCTCGGGACCTCCTGCTATTCCCCGAAGGGGCCCTAGCTGCTTCCTGGAAACGCAGCAGTCCTAGGGCCAAGTCTCGCTGCTCCCCACTCTGGCTTTAGTACTGGTCTCCTGAGGCGGAGCCCCAGTAGGACCCAGAGGCCGGGAGAGGGAGCTTCTACTTCCCTTTGCCTTGTGGAAATGAGGAGCTTGGGTTAGTGTATTTCCCAGAAATATGACCTGAACAATTCTAATTCCATTAGGTGCTCAGGAAAAGAGATGTCTATGGAAAATAATCTTGGGAAATGCTGCAACTATATCAGCCCTGTGGAGCATCCCTATCATTAGCACATTGAAGGCTCTCAGGATCCTGTAGTGAGAAGGATGAAAAACACAGTTTAACTTCAGGTGCTTTTGGGTATGGGGTCGTTTTAGGGGGAGTAGCTTTGTTTGTTTTCCTTTTTTTTTTTTTTTTTTTAGTCGGGGAGGGTTATATACTGGGGAATCAAACCCAAGACCTCACACATGCTAAGACGTGCCCTATCACTGAGCTACACGCTCAGCCATGGTGCTGTTTCAATATCTGCATCAACCATGCATGGACTGTGTTCTAAATGCTTCATTTCACACAGGAGGAAACTGAGGCACAGGTTTTTCAGACACTAAGTGGCAGAGCCGTCCGAGTCCAGAGCCAGAACTCCTAACCCCACTCCACAGTGCTGAGGCTCGCCGCAGCCAAATTGGGATGCAGGGTAAGTATGGCCCATGCTGCCACCTGGTTCGGCCTTCTTTGTCCCAGCTGCAGTGTCCAGGGGTGGAGACTACAGCTGGAAGGTGAGGCTTTCACATCTCTTCAAATCTCAACATTCTCGGATCTTCTCCTAGTGGTCGGGCTCTGTGACAGCCTGCATGGGAGGGAAGTTTGGGGACAGGTGGCCCATTTCTCAAATTAGGTCCAAGCAGGGGATGATGGCTTCCTCTCGCTCACCATGTGGCTCTTGCTAGGGCTGCATGGAAATGGACAGAAGACAAAAACAGCAAAAACAGCTCCTTTGAAGACAAACGCCCTGGGGGGCATGGGGGAATGGGAAGGATCCAAAGGGGACAGACAATCCCGCTGGCAGGGACTTTGCATGTACTCGCTCCTTTTCAAGCTGGGGCTAGGCTGCAGCCAGAGGAGCTGGGTGTCTGAGGCAAGCAGGTGAGTGGTCCTGGGAATGAACACAGCTTGGAGGGGAGTGGGTATCTTCCTCCTCTGTCACAGGCTGCCACCGGGTGACCTGCCTCTGCTCCCGCCTCAAAGCCTTGAAGCTTGTCCTGTAGCAGGTAGCAGAGATTTCTGAGCTCCAGCTCCAGTGGATTTGCCTGCATCATCTATGAGAGTTGGTCTCGCACAAAGCCATCCTCAACCTGTGGCATGCAGGGCAGCAGCTGGCTCATTCCAGCTGGTCGCGGGGCCCTCAGACACATCACTGCATCTCACCTTCCGAGACACTGGTCCACTAATAAAAACTTCCCTCGCCTCATTCTCCTTACTGTGGCTGCTCTCCCCCACCCCGTGTGTCTCTCGCCATCTCTCTATCGATCCCTATTTCTCTGTCTCTATGTCTCTCCCAAAAATCTCTCCTCATCTCTGTGTGTCTTTCTGCCCTTATCTCTCTCTTTGTGTCTCTGGGGTTTTTTCTCTTTCTCCCTTCCCCTCCTCTCCTCCCCTCTTTCTTCTCTCCACACCCTCCTCCCTCTATTTTATGAGGCCTGTTCCCTGATGAGGCAAGCATCTATTTAGTCTTAAAGGTCCCCCTCTCCAGGGTTCTAAAACTGCTCAAAAAAAAAAAAAATCAGTCAATCCATCAATCAAACCATGGTTCCCGACATTCAGAAGAGTACCATGACAAGCACCCCAAGCTCCAACAGTACATTCGGGAGACTCTCGGCCAAGAGTTACAGAACGGCGCCACAGGTCCCAACACGGGCTCAACAGGTGGCGGCTAGACAAGCTGACCTCTGCCCCAGCCTCTCTGCACCCTTACATTCTTAGTCTTTTAAATGAAAACGACAATCACAGTACATGCCTTGAGTTTGTTGTAAGATCTGTGGGCAGTTAGGGACAGCTATATGGCACTTAGCGTTCCGTATTAGCTATGATCGTCTTTCAGATCTGGGGAAAGGGGAGTCCCTAAAATCCCCAGAAAATTAACAACAGCCATCAGCAGACATCTCCAGGCTTTGTGAGCTGGTACAAAGCTGATGATGAATGGTGAAACTTTGGACAGCCGAGAATGGAGCCTGGTTCCACCACCAGGCTAAGAGGAGACTCTGGGGAAGATCCTCTACCACCCTATTTTGCAGGTGTGGAAACTGAGGTAAAAGAGCTGGCAGGACTCTAGGCTCTTACCTCAAAGCTTCAGCAAGCCGTTTTAGAGTTGAGCAAACATCACCAGAGGGTGCTGAGGCCAGGACGGGGAGAGGGGGACCAGGGGATTCTGAACCCTCAAGAAGGTCTCTGCCCAGGTGCCAGGCTCGGGGCTGACCAGTCCTGAGATTGCCTTGGCTCTGGATTTCTCCAAACTCTGCCTCTGCCCCTGAAAAGCTGCCCCAGGCAAGGCTCTCCCAAGCCTCTGTTTACAAAATTATAAGCTTCCTCTGTCCCCAGGCTCTTCTGGTTACAATAATACTCCTTGACTCTCTGGGGCTTTTGGGGGCATGGAAAATGTGACTTCACTCCTCAAGATTTTCTGCTTTAACAAAATGGCATTAGGGAAGGAAAATGAACAAGACTGCCTCTTTCCACTGTTGGGGAAAATGCAACAGGGCTCCAGCCTCTGGGCTCAGAGTCGGGACCAAGGGCCAGCCCTGAAGGGTCCCAGGGAGACAGAGGGGACTCTCATCCCCACCTGCACCTCACAAGCTGAAATCAGAATCTCTGGGCAGGGCTAAGGAGAGCAGGGAGGGAAAAGGTCACCAAGGAGAAGGGTCAAAGGCGGGAAGCAGACGCCTCCTGCCTTGCCATTCCCCAATTTGACTAATCTACTATTTCTGTGCTGAATTATTTATTCAGTCAATCCACCAATCAGTCTGTTGCTCTATGTCCTGAAAGTGGAGCTCTGAAGTCCAACCTCCTGCATTAGTAACTGCTGCCTCTCCGAGCCTCAGTTTCCTCATCTGCAAACTGGAGCTAGTACAGGACTGACCACATAGGGCTGATGTGAGGATTAATAAAACATGAAAGGTTTAGCACCATGCCCAGCAGATCGTAAGTGCTCCAGACACGGTGGCTCTTCCTGCCGTCCTTCAGTCGAGGAAGCCTTTGCCAAGCAGAGAACGGATCTAAAACTGGACTGTTGCAGGCGCTGTTCTCAAGGTACACGTAGTGTTGAGATGTGGCCCCGAGTCTCTTTGTCAAAACCCCACGTATTTCCTTAAATAAAATTAAATCTGTCTCTGAGTCTCTGTCCCGCCTGAAGGCAGGAAATTCAGTCTCACTCATTAATGGGCGGCCCATCCATCCTCTCTCACCACTATCACAGAAAAGGAATATGGGTAGTCATGGGCCACTTGTTCGAACTGGTTACTGCTGAGACACCCGGTCCAAAGCCACACTGTCCCCAAGAGCCCAGTGCTCCTGCTGCTTCCATGTCAAGGAGTGCCAGCACAAGCCACTCTCCAGCACATCTTACAGTCACTCTGAAGGCTGCCCTCCCTGGGTACTGCCAGGGAAGAGGGCACTGAGCTCAAAGACATTCACGTCCCAAGTGCTCAGGCTTCTCGGGGGGAAAGCGAGAAAAGAAAGCAATCGCTACTTACCCCCCCACACCAGGCTGTGGAAGGACCCCACAAGGGAGAGGAGGTCCCCGTGGGAGGTGGGCACAGTGGAAGCACAAATATGAGGAGCACAGAGAACAAACTGTCGTATCTCACAAAGATGGATGTTACAGCCACACTTGCAAAGTGGTGACTTCCATGGGGACATGACAAGACATCTCCACCCCTCCATCCTCACCCCATCTCCCACAGGCAGAGGAAGCAGCAAGCCAGGCTGTGCTATTTCAGGGGTAACTGAACCCCTCCAGGACAGGATCAGTATCCCCTGAGCCTTCCTGACACCTACACTCCGTTTTCCCCGGAGGGAAGGGTCTCGGAGAGGTCTCTTCCAAGAGGGATCAGTGAGGACATCACTGTTACCAAGTTCAGCCAGGACAAGAGGGAAGTCTCGGTGTTGACTGAGAAGCAACTCTGATCCAAGAAGGAGACTGGAATTGACTTAGCGCCCAGGAGGTACCAGGTGGCTTCACACATCTCCTTCCTGCCCACACCGGAAGCAGAGAGGTACAGTCTCAGTCTTAATGCGATGTGTGTTGTTCTTACTCCCTGCTGTTGACGCGGGAACAGCAGAAGGGCCAAAATCATACATTAAGACAGAGCCAGGAACACACAAGCGATATTCAATAATAATCATCACACTGTAATTCATGCTATTATTGCTATTTCCATTTCACAGATGAGACTGAGACATAACAATTCAATGACCTGTGAGGCTCAAGCAGCCTGATTTTGGTGCCTGATCTCTTTGGGGGCCTCGTTTTTCTTTGCCTTCCAGTGAGAGGCAGTTGGTTGGAAAGTCCCCCGGTTCTGAGAACCGCTGTTCTGCCCAGACCCCTGCCAAGGACCAAAGAAGCACGAGCCCAGGACCCCAGCAGCTTTGCGTTCAACTCAGATGATCCTGGAATAAAACTTTCATGAAAACGCAGACTCAGATGTTTAGAAATCAGTTAAAGCATTGAGTCGCACTGCAAAAAGGCTAAACTGCTGCATTCCCCATTGTCTCGGCCTCCCTCCAGTCAATGAATGACCTTAACTCTTAAAATGAAGACAAAGGGCTGAACTCCCTGCCTTGGACAAAAGAATCCCAGGCTGCCAGAGACGGAAAAATTCCATCAGCAGACCGATGAGAAGAACTAGTTCGACTTGCAAAGAGTTGAGCACCTGGGTACACACCAGGCACATGTATGTCCAAGGTAGGACGTGTGCCCAGGGTATGTGTCCAAGTGCCCAGGCTTCTGGGGGAAACGAGTGAGAAAAGAAAGCCATGGACGCTTGCCACTCCTACACCAGCCTCCGGAAGCCCCGCACAAGGAGGAGGTCTGTGAGCCCGCCTGCTCCCCCGCACACGCTGCACCGCCTTCCATTCCCCTCCCTGGGCCGCGGTGCGGCTCACACGTGGGTGGACACTGCCCCCTGGTGGGCGGGGACACCCTCTCGAAGCCCGCAGGCTCAGCATCCTGGGCGCTTGTGTCCTGTGAGGGTCTCCTAAAAGAAACCCCAGGCCTCCGGTCAGGAAGGAGGCTGCTCTGAGAGCCGGACTTCACAGTGTGCACCAGGGTCTCTGGACCTTAGGACCAGGGGAAAGATAAAGCAGAGGCTTGGTATTGGAAATTGGTTCCCTGGGAAGCCCACTGAAACAGAGATGAGCAACAGGAAGTTGATCAGGGAGCTTTCTAGAGATTAACACCTGTTGGAGGAAGGGCCGCAAGCAAGGCTGGCCAGAGGGACAGTTTAGGCTGGGCGCAGTGGGAGTGGGAACTACAGAAGGATAAGCCCTGCACAATTATAGATACCGGTGTGAACTCAGTTTTCAATATATCTATTATATATATGCATATGTATGTTATGAATGTCATAGACTGCCTGTTTGTGCCCCATGCCCAGATTCTTATATTAAAACCTAAAGTCCCAGTGAGATGGCTTTGGAAGGGAATGAGGTTTAGATGAGGGTAGAGGATAAAGGCCCTGCGATGACATCAGTAAGAGGAGAAAGAGAATAGCGCTGACTCTCCCCACCATGTGAGGGTACAAGAAGAGACCCATCTAAACACCAGGATGAAAACTCTCACCAGACAGGAGATCTGCACCCTCAACGTGGACTTCCAGTATCCAGCATCATCAGAAATAAATTTCTGTTACTTAAGCTGCCCCATCTACAGTATCTTGTTATAGCAGCTCAAACTAAGAAGATCACTATAAATAATAACATTTAGAGTCTGTGTGTGTGTAGTTTGTTTGCCTATATGTACATATTTTCCTCATCTCCACTGAGAAGGTTTGGAAACAGCAACACCCCCAATAACAATTAGCATACACCTCGGCGTCAAAATACAGGCAGATGATCCCTTATCCAAAATACTTGGCCAAAAGACTTCTAGATTTAATTACCAAATCCAGCAGCATAGCTGGATACAAAGTCAACACTCAGAAATCAACAGCATTCCTGTATACAAACAACAGACTCACCGAGACAGAAATTAGGGAAACAACACCTTTCACAATAGCATCCACAAAAATGAAGTACCTAGGAATCAATCTGATGAAGGAAGTAAAAGATCTATACAACGAAAACTACAATACTTTGAAAAAGGAGATTGAAGAAGATATCAGAAAATGGAAAGATATCCCTCGCTCCAGGGTAGGAAGAACCAATATAGTGAAAATGGCCACACTCCCAAAACTGCTACACAGATTTAATGCAATCCCAATTAAATTACCCATAGCATACCTCACAGAATTACAGAAGACAATCCTAAAATTCATTTGGAACCAAAAGAAACCTAGAACAGCAAAAGCAGTTCTGAGCAACAAAAGCAAAGCAGGGGCCATTGTCAATGGACCTTGTCAAATGCCTTTTCTGCATCTATTGAGATGATCATACAGTTTTTGTCCTTGGCTCTGTTAATTTGGTGTATCACATTTATTGATTTGCGTATGTTGAACCATCCCTGCATCCCTGGAATGAATCCTACTTGGTCATAGTGTATAATCTTCTTGATAATGTGTTGCATTGTGTTTGCCGTATCTTATTGAGGATTTTTGCATCTATGTTCATTAATGAGATTGGCCGGTAGTTCTCTTCTTTTGTTGGATCCTTCCCTGGCTTTGGTATCAAGTTAATGCTTGCTTCCAGGAATGAATTTGGGAGTATTGCTTCTGTTTCAATTTCGTTAAAGAGTTTCAGAATTAGTGGCATTAAATCATCTCTAAATTTCTTGTAGAATTCTGCAGTGAATCTGTCGGGACCTGGGCTTTTCTTCGTTGGTAGATTTTTAATTACTTCTTCAATTTCAGTGGCTGATATTGGGTTATTTAGAGTTTTTATATCTTCTTGATCCACTTTTGGTAATTCGTATGTAACTAGGAATTTGTCTATTTCTTCTGTATTTTTGGTCTTATTAGAATACAGGTTCTCAAAGCAGGTATTGATGATCTTCTGGATTTCTGCAGGATCTGTAGTGATTTCACCCTTTTCATTCCTAATTGTATGAATTTGAGTCTTTTCTTTCCTTTTTTTTTTAATAAGGTTGGCTAAGGGTTTGTCAATTTTATTTAATTTTTCAAAGAACCAACTCTTTGAGTCACTGAGTCACTGTATTGTTTTCTTAGTTTCAACTGCATTAATTTGAGCTCTAATAGTTACAATATTCTCCCTTGTACAGGTTTGGGTTTGAGTTCCTCTTCTTTTTGTAGAACCTTGAGGTTCAACATTAGGTTGTTTATTTGAGCTCGTTCTGTTTTTCTGATATGGGCGTTCAATGCTATAAATTTCCCCTGTAGAACTGCTTTCATGGTGTCCCACAAATTTCGGTAGGTTGTATTGGCATTATTGTTCAATTGCAGAAACTGTCTAATTTCTCCTTTAATTTCTTCTCTGACCCATTGATTGTTCGGGAGTGTGCTATTTAATTTCCATGTGTTTGTGGAATTTTTGTGGTTCCTTTTGCTGTTTATTTCCAGTTTCAATGCACTATGGTCTGACAGTATGCATGGGATAATTTCAATTCCTTTGCATTTACTTAAGCATGTTCTATGAGCTAGTATGTGGTCTATTTTGGAGAAAGTCCCATATGCAGCTGAGAAGAATGTGTATTCTGATGCGGGGTGGAATACTCTGTATACGTCTACTAGGTCCATTTGTTCAAGAGTTTGGTTTAGTTCTGATATTTCCCTGTTGACTTTTTGTCTAGTTGATCTGTCTATTTGTGACAGTGGTGTATTAAAGTCCCCCATTACAATCGTATTGGCCCTTATTTGTTTTTTCATGTCTGTCAATATTTGTTGTATGTAATTAGGCACGCTGGTATTTGGTGCATATATATTTATGATTGTCATCTCTTCTCGGGTTGTTCCCTTTACAAGTATGTAGTAATCTTCTTTGTGTTTCTTAATGAGTCTTGGATTGAAATCCACTCTGTCTGCAAATAGAATGGCTACCCCTGCTTTTATCCAGGTTCCTGTCTCATGAAATATAGTTTTCCATCCTTTGACTTTCACTCTATGAATTTCTTTTTGAATTAAATGTGTTTCTTGTATGCAGCAGATTGCTGGGTCTTGCTTTTTGACCCATTCTGCCAGTCTGCTTCTTTTGATTGACGAGTTGAGACCATTTACATTAGTAGTTATAACTGACATATGTTGACTTATTCTTGTCATATTATTTACCTGTTCTTGGCTTCCTAGTTTTCCCTTCTGTTTAATTACTTGCCTTGCCTGAAGGATTCATTCTGTTGTGATTCCTGGAGTTGTAGTCCTCATTTTCTCTTTCCAGAATGTCCTTCAGAATATTTTGGAGTGCTGGTTTGGTGGTCATGAATCTCTCCAGGTGTTCTTTGTCATGGAAGTATCTTACTTCTCCTTCAATTTTGAAAGACAGTTTTGCAGGGTACATCAATCTGGGCTGAAAGTTGTTGCCTTTTAGGCCTTGAAATACTTAACTCCAAGCTCTCCTTAACTTGAGAGTTTGTGTTGAGAAGTCTGCTGTGATTCTGATGGGCTTTCCTTGATAGGTTATTTGTTTCTTTTCTCTAACAGCTTTCAATATTCCGTTCTTGTGTTGAATTTCTGGAAATTTGACTATTATATGCCTTGGGGTAGATTTTTGTTGATCATGGCTAATTGGAGTTCTGTATGCCTCGCTTATCTGTATGTCCAGTTCTTTTTCCATACTTGGGAAGTTTTCTGCCATTATTTCTGTGAACATGTTTCTTATGTGATTTGTGCTGTCTCCTGCTCTTTCATTGACTCTGATCAATCTTATGTTATTTTTCTTCGTGTCATCCAGCAGCTGTTGTATTGATTTTTCATGGTCCTTTACCATTTTGAAGAACTCTTTCTTTTCTCGATCATTAATCACAATCTTGTCTTCTATACCTGAGGTTCTCTCTTCACATCGTTTCATCCTACTGGTGATACTTTCAATGTTATTTTTAATCTCTTGGACATCTGTTTGAATCTGTTTCATAAATTCCATTTCTTTCCTGTGTTGGGCATTTATGGTTTCCATCATTTTTCAAAACTCTTCTATTTTTTTATCTGTATCTGTTCTGGAGTCACTGATCATTTCTTTCATTCTGGAAATGATTTCTGATTTGATGTTTTCTAGAGCCTCATTCATCTGCTTTGTTACTTCTGCTGTTACTCCTTCCAAGAGTCTGGGTGGAAAGCTTTTAGATTATTCCACTTCATTACCCCCTGGGTTTGCTTTTGGTGAGCTGGAGGTATGGGGTTGCATCTTATTTGTGTGTCTTCTCATTTTCTATTTTTTCTTCTTTCATTTAGTTCCTAGGTTGATGCTTATGAATTGCCTGTGGCAGGTAGCTTTTTTGTTAGTTTTGAGAACCTTTTGGAAGTGACTACGTCCTCAGAGATGTCTTACAGGTGTAGCTGGTTTTTGTATTATGACTCTGCTGCAAAATCTTGCCTCTTCAATCTGTTGGGGCTGAGGAGTTGCTGTCTATTTGGCCAGCCCTTAGTTCTTTGACTGTGGCCTATAGTGTTATTTGTAACCCTCTGCCAATCTTAGTATTGGCATGCAAGGAAGAACTGAGTAGAACAATTCTGTCACCTTGGCTAAAGTACAACAATCAGCAACAATAATAGCATCAGACACAGTCTAGAAAATAACAAACTGTAGTAGCTATTGATCTGCCACCTTATACCTTATAAACTAGATTTGTGGTTATATAACAGTATCCCCAATAAACCAGAAACTTGTTTGCAGTAAATATGCCCTCAATACGATGATTTTACTCTCAGTGAAGAAAATTCAAAAGAGATTAGGAGGAAAGGATAGAGAAATAGAAGAAGAGAAAGAGCTGAGAAGCAAGGTTGGAAGCCAGGGGGAAATTATGCAAACTTTGGGGAACTGGTAAAGGAAACAGAGAGAAAGGAGAGAAGGAAGAAATAAAACAAGGACAGAACAAAAAAAAAAAAAGGTAAAAAACCAGAAAGTCTTCCAGGTGTGTCTCTGCTGTCACTGGTAGGCAGAGTAGACAGACCCAGGTCCTTGTTGATTAATCCCAGCAGTAGATTTTATCAGGGTAGCGAGTGTTCACAGCTGGGTTCAATAGCAAGGCTTCACCTGTTCTATTGACAGCCTGATCACTGGCTGTGGGGTTGGAATCCAGTTTGTTCAGCTGGAGACACACTCTGTGTCTCCTAGTGCCTCGGACTCAGTTCCCTGCCAGTTTAAACTTGGCTCCTTTCCCTCCTTCCAACTTGAGTTTGAACTCTGCTCCGCCTTGCCCCGCCTTGCCCCACCTTGCCCCACCTTGCCCTGGCACTAAAGGCCGCTAGCAGCTTTTCTGAGTTCTGAGCTCGGCCCCTTCCAAGATGGTGATCGGCCAATCGCCACCCTCTCCTGGGGGCCATCTGAGATCAGATGACTCGGTTAACTCACCAGCCGCTGCAGTCTTCAGTGTCCACCGCTCTGCTCTGTCTGTCTTTCTGTGGAGGTCTCTGGGGTTTCCAGTAGTCACATGTGTCTGCAGGCTCAAACTGCGTCACTTGTGCTGAGAGCTGGGGCCACGAGCTGGGGCTGTGAGCTGGGCTGTGCGCCGTGGCCGTGACCGGGGGCTGCAAGCTGGGGCTGCGAGGCGGCTGTGCGAGGCGGGGACACAAGCCTGAGCCGCGAGCAGGAGCTCTGGGAGAAAGCGCCGTCTGTCCGTCACCTTGTTCTTCTCGGCTGGTCTCTCCTTTTGCTTTCCCTGTGGGCTCCAACTCTTGCTTCAGTTCCCTTCTGGGTCCTGAGAACACGCTTCCCTCCTTCTTCTCTTCCCTAAATTGCTATATTCCAGTGTCTGGACAACAAATCTCGGAGAGGCTCTTACTCTCCTTCTCTCTGCTCCACCATCTTCCCAGAAGTCTGTATGATATATATTTTTTTAATTTTGGGAACAACCTCAAGTTTAAAAGAAAGTTGTAAGTGAAGTAAATCTTTTTCCTGTAAATTATTCGAGAGGCAATTTTTAGCAAGATACCCCTTGAGCCCTGGACATTTTCACATGTCTATATTGCCTGCAACAAGGATATACTCCAACGTAATCAAGTGCAGGACATTAAAGCTACTACAGCACCACCGTCTCATCTTCACCTCTTACTTGACTTTGGTTGTCTTCATAACATCTTGTTCCAACAAACTAATTTTTCAGAATTTTAAAACATACTTTCCATAAACCTATAAAATATAGCAGTAAGGAAACAAATTATTTTTATTGATTCAGTTTATGAATTTTATAACACACAACAGAATACTATTCAGCCATAAAAAGAATGAAATCCTGTCATTTGCAACAGCAGATGGGACTGGAGCTCATAATGTTAAGTAAAATCTACCCTGCACAGAAAGACAATCGCCACATGATCTTATTCAGGTAGAATCCAAAAAGCTTGATCTCATAGAACGTGAGAGAGGGATGATGGTTACCAGAGACTGAGAATGGTAGAAGAGGTCAGAACGGGAAAGGTTGGCCAATGGGTACTAAGTTTCAATAATGTCATTTATTATAAAATCGTACAGTCTAGAAACTCATGATGGACTGTGTCTCTTCAGACTGTCTTTCAGTCAGTAACAATTTCTGTCTTGCTTAAATTTCATGACTTTGATTCTCTGGAAGAACACAGGTCAGTATTTCATAGCATGTCCCTACATATATATACACATCTAGTTTCTTCATGGTACAGCTTAGTTGTACATTGTTGGCTGGGCCATCATCACAGTGAATTGTACCAGTGAGGTAGGACAGGATTTTTACCTTTCTCACTACAGAACAGATTGTACCAGAAATTTACTAAGGTAAACCACATTCTGAGCCATAAAAGTTAAGTATCAATAAATGTATAAAAAAAATTTTTAGAAAAGACTTTTTTTTTTGTCTCGGGGCTAGTGATGTGGCCTAGTATGTGCAAGGCCCTGAGTTTGATCCCCAGCACCAGAAAAAAAATCTCTGACCACAATGGAATTCAATAAGAAACTAAAAATAGAAAAATAACTAGAAGGTTCCTTAATAATTGGAAGCTAAATACTGCATGTGAAAACAAATCACATGTCAGAGCATAAATCAAAAGGGAAATTGTAAAGCATTTTTCATTGAATGAAAATGAGAACATAATATATCAAAATCTATGACATATTACTAAGGTAGTACTTAAAGGCAATATAGCATCAAATGCCTGTGTTAGTAAAGATTACAGGTCTTAAATCAATGATTTCATCTTCCACTTTAAGAAACTAGAAGAGCAAATTCAACCTACTGTAAGAAGACAAAAGGAAATAATAAAGATAAGAGCAAAACTTAATGAAATAGAAATCAGAAAAGCAATAGAAAAAAATTACAAAGCCAAAAGCAGACTCTTTGATAATACCAATAAAATTAATAAACCTCTAGCTATATTGGTGATGAAAAAAGACAGAAATGACACAAATTACCAACATCAGGAATGAGAGAAGTGATATGACTAAGGCTTCTACATATATTAAAAGGAAGATAAGGAAATACTGTGAACAATTTTACACCAATAAGTTTAACAACACAGATCTAATGGACAAACCCTTCAAAAGACATGAACTACTAAATCTCACTCAAGAAGAAATAAATAATATTTATACTTATCGTACTACATTTATTAAACTAATTCAAAACCTGCTAAAAACCTGTCCATACATAGGCACAAAAAACAGGTTCAGAAAATTACGAAAGTCAAAGAACTTCATCAGTAATTTTTAATGTAAGAAGTTGTCTGCAAAATAATGCAAGCAGACTTCAATCCTAATAGAAATGAGTACTTTTTAAAGAATTCATAAATTATCATAAATAATCTCAGAAGCAAAAGTAACTCAAGATAAAGCAATTTTCAAAGAACAAAGTAGTGAAATAATCCCCCCAAAATAGTTGCAGCACAAAGGGTGTCATAGAGGCATTAAATCCACGTTTTCAAGAGCAGTTCATTACAATGCCATTTAAACTGTTCCATAGCATCGGGAAAAGAAAGAAAACTTCCCAATTCTTTTTATGAAGTATTCTAATATTAACACCAAAACCTGGGAAAAGAGAGAGAGAGAATTTAATCAATCCCAATTATGGATTTATACAGCAAAATGAAAATTCAGCACAAATCTTGAGCACATTAAAAATAAAACATCATCATTTCTACTTCTTGTAAGAAGACGTAAAGCACATAAATTCAGTCCTTCCATATAAACTCTGAGGAGAAAACTTAAAAATAAACCAACTACCTGGAGGACCTAAAGAGGGAACCAAAGCAAAGAGAAGTGGCAGACAGACGTGAGCTGAGATTCACATGCTGTGGCTTTAGTCTGAGAGCAGCGGCAGCTGTCATGGGGCTATTGGGCAGCAAAAGCTGCAGTAGAAAAAACATATAAGCATTCTCATGGAAAGAACCAAAGGCAGGAAGAGAAGGAAACCAGAGCTGCCCAAGAGTGAGGAGGATGCCCCACAAGGGAAGAGACCAAAGAATCTCAAATGGTGCCTGTACTCTGCCCAAGCCTCTGGCCGCCCTGAACCTTGTGTGTTCAGCAGTCTGAACTGAGACGTAAATTTCTCCTCCCAACAGCAAGATAGATCTTGAAGTATAACTATTCCAAATCGAGTGCTTAATAAAACAAAACATCAACAGTATTTGGAAAAATATAACAAAAGCCAGGGCTTCTACATCAAACATCCAAAATGTCTGGGACATGATTCAAAATTAACTGACAGTTAAAGAATCAGGAATAAAATATGACCCACTCATAAGGGAAAAGACAAACAATTGGAGATCAGTCCTAGAAAGAACCAGATGTTAGGATTACCAGATAAGGGCTCTGAACAGCCATTAAAACTATGCTCCACTGGATCAATGGAAATCTGCTTGAAATAAATGAAAAGATCAGAAAGATAAGCAGAGAAATAGTAAATACACGTAATCAAAAAATTGTACCTGAAATTTCAGTATCTGAAATTTTTTAATTTACATAAGGCTACTTTGTATAATGGAGATGATGGAGGAAAGAATCTGTGAGGAAATAACCGTGGTGATGGAGGAAAGAATCTGTGAGGAAATAACCAAAGAAGGAGGAGGGAAATGAGAAAAAAAAAATGAGCAGAAAATGGAGAACATACAGAACAGTTTCAAAAGGTGTAACATATACTACTGAAGTTCCCAAAGGAGAAGAGCTAGGGAATTGAGCAGAGAAACTAAAGAAAAGGGTCTGAAAATTCCCCAAATTTGGTAAAAGACATGAACATGCAGATTTGAGAAGTTCAGTTCTAGAGATCAGAAGTTTGAAATGGGTCCCACTGAGCAAAAATCAAGATGCTGGCAGGGCTACATTCCTTTCCGGAAACTCAGGGGAAGAACTCGTATTCCATCTTTTTCAACTTCTAGAGACTGTCTGCAGTCCTGGGCTCATGGCCATCTTCCATCTTCGAAGCCAGCAACTGGACCTCCGCTTCCACCATTGTGTCTCCTTCTCTGGCTCTCTTGCCTCCTTCGTGTCAGGATGTTTGTGATGATAGTGGGCCTAACCTTGATAACTCAAGGGTCACCTCCCTATCTCAAAATCCTTCATTTAACTACATCCTTTAAGGTCCTTCTTAGCACACTCCATTTTCAAAGACTAGGACATGGTTGTATTTCATTCTGCCTGCCGCGTGTGGCATACCAAATGCAGATGAAGCAGATATTCAGGTAGACAAGATGCCCTACTCCAGGGATATTAGCTGGCCTCTTTATCCTGACACAGTACTTGCTCAATGGGCTCGGGAACAAAGTGGCAATGACAGCACGGATAGAGATTGTGCGCGGATTTGGATTTCCTTTCACAAAGCTTGATCCTGCTTTCACCACTGTGGAGCACTCAATAGCAGAGACTAGTACTTAGCACTCAGTACAATAGTTTCATCCTATCAGACAGCTTCCGACAGAAAGAGGGAAGTCATTTGTCCTTGCTGGAATGGACACTCCTGGGATGTGGATTTGTCTTCTCTGCCAGTTGTGGTACCTCCAGCAGCAGTATCTGTGGACTTTCTGAACACTTGACTCGCTCTTACACTATCCCTCTCAACATTGTTTCTGTCCAGGAAAATCATTTTAGGTCAATGAATAGTAGGCTTATTTCCATATATTATCATGAACCTCGGTCCCCCAAAAGCACCTACAGTAATACAACAATGATCTAACCTGCTAACAATTCAATCACGGCTCCAATTTGAAGTCTATGGCTAATGAGAGTTGAGTGTCATCTGGAGGGTGCAGTGTTCACTCAGAACTGGAAATTAATTATAGAGTGGTATTTCTCTTGTAGCTAGAGATATGTGAATCCAGTAATTAAAGGATAGAAATAGGCAAGATACCCCCACTAGTAAACCTAATGGTCCCCTATAAATATTTTCCTGATTCTCTGAGTTCGGCTGACCTAGAGACCTAAGTGCCTAGGTGAAGAATTCTGCTAGGCACCCCAAAATTGTTCTACTAAATGTAAGACTAGGAACCTGTTTCCTAGTCATTTGTTTCTTTTTATGAGACAATGGCAAAGAGGGATAAAGTTGCCAAATCATGCTTGGTGGCAAAGTATAGCAAGAGCCCATGGGATGCTTTAAAATGTCTCCAAATACTGTCATGTTGGATGGCAAGGTGAATGGAACACCACAGTGAGCCGACAGGGCCAAGACTCAGATTCCTCAGGAATAATGTTTTGGATCACCTCACTAGGTAAATACCCAAGTAATAAATACAACTTCATGACCGTTTACAAAAAAAAAGAAGACTGTAACAGTTGAACTATACTCTCTTCCTTGCTTGGTTACTTACTAATTGATTGTTTGTTTTCCTCTTCCCTACTATTTTTATGGAATGTGTTTTGATGGTATTATGGTTTATATGTAGACCTCCCCCAAAGCCTCATGTGACCATAGGCAGGAATTCTGGATAACTGTATAGGGGTGAGGTGCTATACTCATTGGTGGATTATTCCACCCATGAGCTTATAATTAAATATGCTGTTAGGAGGTGGGGCCTGGTCAAGAGAGGTGGGTCACTGGGGGCACTGCCCGGAAGGGTATATCTCCCTCCCTCCCAGGCTCCTCTCTGCTTCCTGGCTACTATGATGTGAACAGCTTTCCTCCTACCAGGCCCTTTCACCAGCCACTGACTGTGGACTCAGACCTCTAAAACATATGAGCCAAAACACTCTGCTCCGCCCTAAATTTCAGGTGTCAAGTATTGAGTCCCAGCAACAAGAAAGTGACTGAGGTGGTTAACTTTATCATTTAATCCATGGGCTACACACTATCAGAATGGAATTGCAGTGGAACTAGAGTGGAAGGCTCATCATGAAGCCTGATAGTCATGATCACTAATGGGACTTTGAGCATCTCATCAGTTTAGAGGAAAATAGTGAATGTGTTTTCATTTTCAAGAAATGAGTGCATAAAAAGGAGAATATTGTTGTGGCTATCAAATTTTTGTCTATTTAGAAGTAGGTAAAAGAATATGATTGATCCAGTGGATAGAGTTTGATCAGTGTAGGGGATTGGCGTTCAATCTCCAGCCACTGTCTTGTTCTGTGCTAGAAAATTAAGAACTATGTGTCCCAGACTCCCTTCCAGCTACAGTGTTAGGTATGATCTACACTCTATCAATCAGATATACTCCAGGTTTTTGAAGGCCGACCAGAAGCAAGGGCAGAGGTGTTTTCTTCACTATGTAGGCTATTTCCTGCTGACATGCACAGCTGTGCTGGTTTTTCAGTGACAGTATTAACCAAAGTACATGTGTCTAGTCACAAGCTTTAAGAGTGTTGGGACAGGGCTTAAAGCACTCATTCTGCTGGACCGTGCAGAGCGGTTCCTCACAGTTTAACAGCCTGAAGTAGTGGTGCCTTCCTCATTAAGATAAACTTTTGTTCATGTAATTGACCAGTGTGTTTCTAGAGACGTTACCCCTTGGCCACAAAAGAGCCACACATCTTTAGTGGCTTTTTCTAAAGTGGCTCCTGTTCAGCCTAGAGTCACTTTCCCAGCCCTCCAGATGATACCAAAATCCATTTAATAAATTCCTCTGGCTTAGTCCAGTGAAGCTACAGTAACCAAATATAGTCTAGGTAAATTATAGATGACAAAAATTCATTTCTCATGCTTCTTGAGGCTGAGCATCCAGAATCAAGGCACCGGCAGATTCAGTGTCTAGTGAGGTCCCAATTTTTGGTTCATGAAAAGCACCTTCTCCCTGTGTCTGCACATGGCAAAGAGGGCAAGGCAGCTCTCTGAGGCCTCTTGTATAGGGACACTAGTCCCATTTGTGAAGGCTCCATGACCTACCTACCTCCTACAGTCCCCAACTCCTAACCCCATTCCACTGGAGATTGGGCTTCAACAGAGGGCTTTGGGGGCAACACAACATGTAGACTCTAATACCTTTGTCCTCAAAGTAGCTAGGGAGGGTTTTCTATGCTTGGCTGCTGACCAGACAGCACTGTTAACATTAACCCTAGATATTGACTTACATCTTTTAGAACCAACCTATCAATAAATGACCAAAAAGAATATAAAGATTTGAAAATATAAGAGTGACAAAGACGTCTAGTTACTAACAAAAATTGCTTTCCTCTTCTTCCCCCACACCTAAACACAATACAATCAGAAACAAGAATGTATTTGGGAAGAGAGATCACAAACAATCAACACTTGAAAACAGAAAGATAAAGTTCCATCTGCATGATGGGCCTGAGATGAGCAAAATCCAAAATGAAGTCATAGGCGGGGGAATCAGGCAGCTGCCAGGCCCTGAACTCAGCAGGCCCCTCGCTTGGTTCAGTGTTATGAAATTCTTAATGAATTCACCTTTGGACTTTTGTAGTCAGATCCAATGGGCCCGCGGAGCATGTCCATGAATATGCATGATCAGCGTGTCCGCTATTCCTTGCCGCCCTGCACACGTAGGCGCCCAGCAATGCCCGTGAACAGAGAATGCAGTAGAGACACCATGACGGGGATCAAAATGAGTATAAGGTGAGCGTGTTTCGTCTACAACTATGTGGACAGAGCACTACAGCCCCGGGAGGCCATAATTTTTATTGGAACTGCTGCTTGCTTTGAACTCAGAAAAACTGCATCAGTGATCTAAGAAACACAAACAACCAAGAGATCCTGTCATGTTCTTTCTTATTCATGTTATTTCCCCTTCCGAACCCACAATTTACACTAAAAGTGATGACACTGAAGGAGAGGGAGAAATAAGCAAACCTATTGTTCTTGGCTTTCCAGGCCCTCCTTTCCCATCCGTCAGTCTAAGGAAAGGGAGATGGTAGAACATGCATGTGTTTTGAGAAGTGAAACACAAACAGCTAAAGTACTTTTGGGGTAGCATTTCCACTGAATGCAGGAGCTATGAAAATTAAACTGGGTAATTTCACTGATACCATGTGAGTTAGATATTGCTATATTTACGTTTAAACCTGGCATTCAATAATATAAAGACGGACATTATAATTCATACTAGTAATTTTCAAATTTATTTTACCTACAGTGATATTGAATAGCAAATTTAAAAATACCATAGCAAGTTGCAAAGAGATGATAGAAGAAAGAAAAAAGCTTTATACTTTAATGCCTTTAAAAGCACTTTCTCTGCATTTGCACGAGAATTCCTGGATTTTTCATTTTGTGCTGGGTCCTGAAAATTGTATAACCTGCGCTTCGGGGTGCTTTGGCTTTTGTGATAGCTTTTTTTTTTTTTCAGCATGTCCTTATATTAGTTTGACGATTTGTAAAATATACGGCACATTTTAAAAAAAATAAAAATAAAGCTAGGGACTTCTACTTCTGGGAAAATGGAGCAGATGCACCTCTCCCTGCCTCCTCCCTGACTAGAAGTCCTGGCATGAATATACATACACAAAAATTCTAAAACGTGAAAAGAAAAAGGTGTATCAGGCAGACACTTCAGAACTCTAGGGATGACAAGTGGTGGTATCAGTCAACTTTCCACCCTACAACAAAATATCTGAGATAATTAACTTATAAAGCGAAAAAGGTTATTTGGCTTACAGCTTTGGAGGTTCCCACTCGTGACTGAATGGCCCTGTGGCTCTGGGCTGTGGTGAGGCCCTATGCCACGACAGTTGTGCCTGGCGGGACAAGCCCCGCCCCCAACACACACCTCTCAGGACCAGAAATCAAAGAAGAAAAACCGGAAGGGGCAGTGTCCTGCCAGCCCCCTCAAGGACACACCCTCAGTGACCTAAGGACCTCTCAGGAGGCCCTGCTTCTTAAAGGCCCACCCGGGGGACCACACCTCAACTCCTAGGGCATTGGAGGTGTTCAACAGCCAAGCCTAAGTTGTGGTGAAGTCGCTGGCTTTCTTTTTGCCTCATATTTCCAGACTTGGAGCTGAAGAAGGCAGCAACCATGAAATGCCAGCAGGCACGGACCAGAGAAAACACACACCTGCTTTCTACAACCAAAGACCAGGAAATGTGCACCCTAGAAAGGCAGAAATGTTCTAGGCAAATAATTGCTTTACTTCAGCCAGTCCCACAGGAAAAATCCTGCAACTCACCCTCCCACACATCCCAAAGGTTGAGTGGGGAGCTTCCCAGCTCCAAACTCCTCCCCTGGGGTGGCGTTAGAGGAAGCCAAACAGGGAGGTAGGACTTTCATCCCCACTGTATAAAGCTTCACCCTACAGTGTAGTGGAGGAACAGGATGAACTCTTGCCCAGACTCACACCCCACCCATAGGAGAGGGGACCCAGCCCTCACATGTCAACAGAAGCTGAGTGAGTTCCCTGGATTTCTCACCCCACCTGGAAGTGACTTGATCACAATGCCACTTTCATCTACTGGAACAGTGTCAGAAAAATGCTAGCTAAAACCTAAGATATTCTTTTAAAAATATATAAGATTTTAATACTACCTAGAATCGCTACTTACAATGCCCAAAATATCCAGGTTACAATCAAAAAAATACTAAGAACTAGGAAAATTTCAAACTGAAAAAAAAAAAACTGATAATAGATATCAACCAATACCAAGATGAAAAAGAAGTTAGAATTATCTGACGAAGGTTCTAAAGGAGCCATCATAAAATGCTTCATGGAACAATTATGAACACACAAGGAAAAGTAGAAACTCTCAGCAAGGAAACCAAGGAAGTGAAGAAGAAATAAGTGGAAATGTTAGAAGTAAAAAGTATAAATGAAATTGGAAGACTAAATGGATGAGCTCAACAGCAGAAAGGAGATCAAGTGGGCAAAACTCAGTGAACTGGGTGATAGAGCAATAAAAATTACCCAATCTGAATAACTGATAGAAAATATGCTAAAAGAAAAGAAACCTCCAGGGACCTGTGAGATTACAGCAAAAGATCTAACACTTACCCCACCAGCACTTCAGACCAGAAAGACTACAGCAAAAAATAGTACTCACAGAGATAAGAAAACTTCCAAAATTTGGCAAAAGCATAAACTTACAGATTCAAGAAATTGAGCAAAACTTCAAATATAAGAAATTCAATGATGTCCACACCAAGACATACCACAGGCAAATTTCTGGAGGCTGACGATGAAATATTATATAGGGAAGATTATTAGAAGGACAGTGGATTTCTCATCAGAAACTACACAGACCAGAAGGAAATGGCACATTTTTCAAGTCCTGAAAGAAAAGAACTATCAATGCTTCATCCATTGCTGTGGAAAATATCTTTAGGGATGAAGAGAAACACCAAGATACCCTCTAATGAAGGAAAACAAAGAGAACCAGATTTGTTCTAAAAAGAAGGCTGAAGAATGTTGTCTAAACTTGAAAGATATGATAAAAGAAGGAATCTAGGAACATCGAGAAGAAAGAAAAAGAACAGAAAGACTAAAAATACAGGTAAATATAATGAGACTCTTCCTCTTGAGTTTTTTGCAGTTGAGGCAAAAATTATACCCCTGACTGATACGATTCCCAGATGTGTAGAGGAAATATTTTTACATAATTATATTCTATGTAGGAGAAGATAAAGGGACATAAAAGAGAAAGATATCTGCATTTCACTTGGCCTGGTAAAATGTTCACACCAGTAGAAAGTGATGTTATATATACATCAATAAAGTAAAATTGATCACTATTTTAAAAGTTACACAAATAGATGCACTGAAAAGCACTACAAATAAAATATAGTTCTAAAAATGTTCAAGCAATGCACAGGAAGATAAAGAAAAAAACAGGAGGGAGAGCATATGAAAACAAAGAGAAACTAAAGTGACAGATTTAAACCCTACCATATCAACGATTACATAAAATGTAAATAGCTGAAATTCTCTAAGACAGAGATTGGCAGACAGGAATAATCATGATCCAACTATCTGCTGCAAGAAACACACAATACAATGATATAGTCAGGGCAAAAGTAAATGAATGTAAAAATGCATATCAGACGAACATTAATCAGAAGAAAGGAGCAGCTGGCTATGGTGGCATGTGTAATCCTAGTACTCTTGGGGGCTGAGGCAAGAGGATTGCAAGGTAAGTCCCACCTGGGCAACTTGGTGGGGGAGGTCCTGTTTCAAAAAAAAATTTTTTCTAATGTTTAAAAAGGGCTGGAAATATAGCTCAGTACGAAGGTCCTGGGTTCGATTTCCAGTACCAGAGAAGGGGGTGGGAGAAAAGGAGAAGCAAAAGGAAAGGGAGAAAGAGAAGGAGAGGGAGAGGAAGGGGGAAAAGATAAGAAGGATTAAAAAAAAAAAAAAGAAATTGAGATGTGTTATGTGCATGTACCAACTCCACACAAGGAATGTAAATATTACATACTCCAAACATACACACACAAAAAAAGGAAGAGGATCAAGAAAAGCATGGATGGGTGAAGAGCAAAGAGAGGGAAGGGAAAGAGAATGAATAAAAAAAGGAATTAAGGTGTATTATGTGCACACACCAATTCCCACAAGGAGTATAAACATTATGTAATATTACACACGTGTGCTAATAAACTGAAAAAAATAAAAATTATTAATATTTTTAAATGAAGAATCCAGGAAAAGAAGAGAAAAACAAACCCAAAGCAAACAACAGGAAAAAAAATCAAGGGTAACAGCAAAATGATAAAACTAAAATGAGAAGAAAAAAAAAAAAAATCAATGAAACAGAGACTTGGTTCCTTAAAAAGATCAACAATAGGCTGGGGGTGTAACTCAGTGGTACACTTCCCTAGCATGTCCAAGTACCTGGATTCTGTACCCAGTACCACAAACAAAAAAAAAAAAAAAAGGAAAAGAAAAAAAAGAGCCACAAAATTGACAAAACCGTCACAGAGGGGGCTGGGGATTTAGCTCAGAGGTTACAGTGCTTGCCTCACAGGCACAAGGCCCTGAGTTCAATCCCCAGCACCCAAAAAAAATAAAAAAATAAAAAAAAAATAACAGAACCGACCAAAGGAGAGAGAAGAAACAAATTAGCAACATCAGAAATTAAACAGGTGAGCTACAATAAACCTCTCCTCCTTTAAAAAGAAAGAAACAAACAAACAAAGAAACAAACAAAGAAGGAAAGAAACAAAGAAGGAAAGAAAGAAACTAAACAGGGAGTATCACCACAAACCCTGTAGCCATCAAAAGAAATAAAAGGATACTACAAATAACACTACACATTCGAATGTAAACTTATACAAAATGAGCCAATTCCTTGAAAAACGAACTACCACATTCGCCAACTATAAAACTGATCACTCTAATGGCCCTAAAACTATAAAGGAAATGGAATTTATAATTTAGCTTCCCCAAAAGAAATCTCCAAGCCCAGATGCCTTCCCTGAAGACTTCCGCAAATTGTTTAAAAAATAATTAATACCAATTCTATCTAATCTCTTCTAGTAAATAGAAGAGAAAGGAACATTTGCCACCTCACTGTACAAGGCTAATATTACTCTGGCCGCTAAACCATATTAAAGAAAACACAATAAAACTACCAAACAATATCCCTCATGACTATAAATACAAAAATCAAAAAAAATCCTTAAAATGCTAGCAAATAGTGTTCATCAACGTACTAAAAGAGCTATACATCCAGGTATTGTGCAAACACATAATCCCAGCACTCCGGGAGGCTAGGCCAGGAGAATCACAAGTTCAAGCCCAGCCTGGGCAACTTAGCAAGTTAGTGAAACACAGACTCAAAATTAAAAATTTTAAAAGAACTAGAGATTTAGCTCACTACAAAGGTCCTAGGTTTAATCCCCAGTATCACAAAAATAAATGAATAAATAAATAAGGCAACTATACAGAGTACACCAAGTAGGATTTGTTCCAAGAATTCAAGGCTGTGTCAATATTCGTAAATCAATGTGGTCCACTCTATTGACAGGATAAACGCACATCAAAATATCAATCAATGCACCAAAAACCTTTAACAAAATACAACACTTCTGTTATTTACTTTGCTATTGCAACTTAAAAGAGGAGAGGTTTATTTTAGATCACAGTTTCAGACGGTTCAGTCCATGGTTAGCTAGTTCAAAGCACAACTGGCAGGATGGACCAGCATGGCAGAGGAAAGCTGCTCAACCTATAGCAGCCAAGAAATAGGGGACGAGCCAGGGAGGGAGGAACCAGGACAAGAATACAACTTCTGGGTCATGCCCCAGTGACCCACCTCTTCCAACTAGGCCCCACCTCACAACAGTGCGTTCAACTATGAACCCATCAAAGGATTAATGACTATATTGCCCTCATGATCCAATCACCTTCCAAAAGCTCCACCTCTGTGACTCTTGCGGGACATTTTAGATTCAAACTATAACATTCATTTATGATAAATATAAAACCCTCCAAAAGTAGAAATAAAGGGGAGTTTCCTCAAGCATCTATAAAACACAGCTAGATGGGGTTGGAGATTTAGCTCAGGGGTAAAGCGCTTGTCTAGCAAGCACAAGACCCTCATTTCAATCCCCGGCACCCAAAAGAAAGGAAAAAAAAAAAAGCTATCATCATTATACTTAATGGTGAAAAATTCAACGCTTTCTCCCCAAGATAAGGCGCAAGGTGTTTACTACCACTACCTTTATTAAACTAATTGCTGTAAGTTTTAGCCATAGCCAAAGGCAAGAGGAGAAAATAAATGGCATATGGATTCAAAAGAATGAAATAAAATTATCCCTGTTTGCAGATAACATGATTGTCCGTATAGAAAATTCCGTGTAGTCAACAAAACAAATAACTCCCAGAGAAAAGAAGGGAAAAAATTATGAGTTCAACAAAGGTGTCAAGTTACAAATAAGCATACCCAAATCACTTGTATTGCTCTACGCTAAAAATTGAAGTTTAAAATCTGAATTCCACAAATGCCATTTACAGTTGCTCAAAAACTACTCCCGTGTAAGTCTACTAAATCAAGTATAGAACTCATATGCTGAAAACTACAAAATACTAGTAAAGGAAATCAAAGAGGACAAATAAATGGAGAAACATACTATATTTATAGACTAGAAGGTTCAATAGTAAAAATATCAGTTCTCCCCCAAATAAAACCAAAGAGATTTAAAATAATTCCCAACAAAATTCCAGCAAGATTTTTGTACATAGAGACAATTACTCTAAGATGTTTATAGAGAGACAGAGCTAGAATATCTCCAATAACCTTGACAGGGAAGGAAAAGGGAGACAAATTAGTCTACCTGATTTCAAGACTTAGTAGATAGCTACACTAGTCAGGATTGTGTGGTATTAGCAAAAAATACAGATATGTAAAAATGGACTAGAATAGAAAACCCAGAATATACCCATAAAAATATGCAAAACTGATTTTAACAAAGATGTAAAACATGCCTCCTGGCACAGCTCTACACCAGTCACCCTGATGTCTCCTGACTTAGACTCATCCAGATGCACCATGGCCTCCCACCCTCCAGCCCTCTGCACACTCTGTCCCCACCACCTGGATACTCTTCCATGCCCCACTCTGACACTCTTCCTCTGCTAGGCAGTCTCCAACTTTACTTCAAACCCAAGTCAGACATGACCTCCTTTCAGAGTCTTCCTTGGACTCCTGCTCCCCAACAAGGCTGAATTAGACCCTTTCATTTTAATTTTTCATAATACCTGACATTTTAGGTCAGGGCACTGTCAGCATTTGGGATTCATTGACTTCTACTTTGAGGGTCTGTACTGTGTACCTGAGAATTTGTTAGTGTCCTTAGCCTCTTCCACTAAATGCCAATAGCATTCTCTCTTCCAATTAAAATGAATGTTCCCTGGGCACCCCAACTACCTCTATTTGAGAACCACTTCTCCAGCACTTTAGAAAACCATTAAATAGCATCTCCTTTCCATACCTGAATTCAGAAATCATTGAGCTACTGAACCAAAGTCAGAAAGATGAAAATCAGCCAGGTATAGAAGTGCATACTTGTAATCCCAGCTACTCGGGAGGCTGAGGCAGGAGGATCACAAGTTCGAAGTCAGCCTGGGCGATGTAGCTAGACACTGTCCCAAAATAAAAATTTTTTAAAGGCCAACGATGTAACTCAGTGGAAGAGTACTTGCCAAGCATGTGTGAGGCCCTGGGTCCAATCCCCAGTATTTCAAAAAAAAAAAAAATGAAAATCAAAACATCAGTGATAGAGCTGATGGAACACGTGACTTTCTATCTGTGGCTTTGAGAACTTGCTGAGGTATCACCCAGAGACAAGTAGCGCAGAACCACCAAGGGCCCCTGCACAGCACAGGCTCCTCTCTGGGTAGCGGAGCTGAGACCAGGATGCCACCATCCTGAGGACGTGCCAGCCTGAGAGGGAAGGAGCCAGCAGAAAGGTGGGAGCACTTGCTCAGGTTCTCCTCTCAAATTCCCCAGCCCGCCACGTCACTCTTCCTGCCAAAAAGGGACTAAGACTCTAGAGGGAGAAATGGCGTGGTCCGAGCACCACACACCTGCGCCGTGACAGTGCTCCTGCGATCCTGCTCCCCTGGGCGGCTGGCCGGGGACTCTTCGCAATGCACCCTGAGGGAGTCTGCCCTGGAGCTCTGGGTCAGCCAAGGCGATGGCCCCCGCGCCTCTCGAAAGCCAGTCCTTGCTGCTACCCCTCCTTCCTCTCACTCTTCCCTCCGGCCACCAGGACTTCCGCTCGCGGACCCCGCCCCAGCGCGCTCCTGCCTCTGCTCCCTCTGCGCTGATGCCTCAACAGGCCCAAGGAGGGGCTGCAACTCCTCGGTTGGCCACTGGAGGGAGCCTCACGACACGAGGTAGAGAAGCAGCGAGACGTGAATGAGTTGAAATCCTTAGGCCAACGCTTATTAACAGAATTGTCACCTACCTTTTCAGAGCCTTGGTTTCCTTACCTGTGACATGGGAGTGAAGTGGCCTCCCTTTGGAGATTTTTTTTTTAATTTTAATGGTACATTTTAGATGTACATAGTGATAACATTCATCAGAGGGGATTTGTACCTGCACATAATATATCTTGTTGCTTCTTTTTTCCTATTTCCCCTCCCCTCACCCCCTCCTCCCTCCCTATCTACAAAAGCTTTGTTTCCATTTTTTCCTTGCATTTCTTATTTCTCTTGCCCTCTGTTCCATTCCCCCTCCCGTGTTCCTTTTCCCATTTGGACATTTTCTTCCCTTTCCCAATATATTACATTTTAGTCTTTATTTACACTTTCAGTTTCTCACACCAGAGAAACAATGTGATATTTAAACATTTGTGTCTGAATAGACACTTCTCAGATGAAGAAGTAGAAACAGCAAATAGACATATGAAAAAATGTCCAATATCACTGGTCATTCGAGAGATACAAATTAAAACAACCTTGACATTCCACCTCACTCCACAAAGAATGGCTATTATCAACAAATCAGCCAATAACAAACGCTGGAGGGGCTGTGGAGAAAAAGGAACCCTTCTGCACTGTTGGTGGGAATGTAGACTGGTGCAACCGCTATGGAAATCAGTGTGGAGATTCCTCAGGGAACTCGGACTAGAGGTTCCATTTGACCCAGCTACTCCCTTTCTTGAGATCTTCCCAAAAGGATTAAAAGCATCATACCGCAGAGATATACGCACACCCATGTTTATAGCAGCACAGTTTGTAATAGCTAAACCTTGGAAACAGCCCAAATGCCCATCAACAGCAGAATGGATAAAGAAAATGTGGGTCTTTATACAACGGAGTACTACCCTGCCATAAAGAATGATAAGCTTGAGATATTTCTAGGTAAATGGATGCATCTGGAGATTTTCGCAAGTGAGATCCTGTGCGTCTTACACAGAGCCCGGCACATCGCACCAATCGGTAAATGCTAGCCTTCCCCCAGTACTCCACACACGGGCACTAGGCTGGACACTGACACACGTGACCACCAATGTGCACAGCACGTGGTCAGTTATTACTGTCCCATTTTAAGGACAAGGAAACGGAGGCACAGAGAGGTCAAATAGCATTCCCAGGTCACACAAGTGAGGACCTGAAAGCTGAAACTCACCGGTCGCCGGCAGCCGTACTTGCAGCCTCTGTTTTACACGCAGGTTGCCGCACCAGCTCCTGCCCTGCAGAGGCACCCACCACCACTTTGCAGAGCAAAGAGGGCTCTTCGCTTTTGTAAATTATGCTTTTCAGTAGCATCCCGGAGGTCCTTGAGGGAGAGTCTGACGTTCCTTCTCGCCTTCTCATGAATGCCGTTGACTTTGGAAAAAGGGGACGCAGAGCAGCCCAGTCGGGGCGCAAGGCTGCTGCCTCCCGGCGGCTGAGACCTCGGGCCCCAGCAAGGGGCGCACCGACTTCCACCTCCCGGAGGCTGCGGGGCGGGGTCGGGTCTTCTGACTGCGCGTCCGGGGCCCCGCGGGCCCTGCCACCGATGCAGCCCGGCCAGGACCGGCCACGCCACCCGCCACGCCCGGAACAGAGGCCTCCGTCCTCGCGTTTAACAAACAGCCTGCCTCTAGGCGCCCGCTTGCTCTCAGCGCTCAGCTGTCTCTAATCGTGTCTCTGTGGCTGGCAAAGTTTGCTCCGCAGCTGCCCTTCTCCCGCAGGCGCCGGGGCTGCAACTTCCCGGCTGACCACTGGAGGGCGCCTCAGGCCCGCCGCAGGGCCAGGAAGCTGTGGCGAGCAGGAGGACTTGGTGGGCTGGAGGAGAAAACTCCAAGGCTCGCACCCTCCCAGCCAAGTCCCCCCACAGCTCTTGCACCCCAAGCTTTGGCCCTTCTGTTCTCGGAGGCTCCCTGGAAAGGGAGGGTCCCTTGGTCCCCATCGTCCACTGCGGGCAACTGTAGCCAAACCCCGAGCTCCTCACCAGCACCCGGCCGAGTGGGGGACTCGGGCGACTCCGGGGAGGAAGAAGATGAACAGGAAATCGGGGTGGGGGAGCGGGGAGGAGCGAAGAGGGGAGCAAGGCCGGAGACGCAGACCGGAAGGGAAGGTGCCGGAGAGGAAGCACCTGATTTCGCAGGTGGGGCAAGTTTAGGGTGAGAAATCGGGCCTCCCGGCCCGCCCGCCTGCAGGGCCCAGAGCTCACCCCGAGAAAGCCCGACACCCCTCGCTGTGCACAGGGCCGGCTGCGGCTGCCAGCCCGGCTTGTTTCCCGGATCCAGCCGAGCACGGGGCGGCAAGGCCCGGGCAGGGCGGCAGCCTTCTGAATGGCACCTTGCAGGGCTCACCTGATTCCCTCCTCTCTTATCTGCCCCAGGGAGAGAGCTCGGCCGCCCTGCGTCCTCCGAAGGACCGTCACTCAGACGCAGCTGTCCTTCCCCGCGGCCACCGCGTAGTCGCAGTAGGGAAGATGCGGGTCAGGCGGCAGGAGGCCTTCCAAAGGGCCGCCCTTGCCCACCTGGACACCACACCCAGGCCCCACGCCTTCTGGAGTCCGCTCCACAGGCCCCCTGGTTCCCTCACGCTCCTCGCTCCAGCACGCCTCACGGCCACGGAGGCCCAATCTTCCCGCGTGGCGTGACCCTCGCCACCCCACCAGCAAGAAACTGAAAGCTGGGTCTGTACTTGGATCTCGGCACCGAAACGGCCCATCTGGTCCTCAGGTCCTGTGTCCCCAAAGGTCCCCTCTTCTCTCTGCAGTGTCTGGGCCACACGGAACACAGGGAGCTTTGCTTGCAACCCCAGACTTTGTCCTCTTCTCCTTTCTCCGGTCCAGAGAGGAATCTGCACTGACTAGCCCTGGACCATTGTGGTCGACTTAATGTGGTCAACCTGAGCCAGAACTCCCAGCTGTACTGAGTTGGTGTGATTGTGGGCGTAGAGGATCCACCTGAGGGTTGCTGCTGACACAACATAAAGCAAAGTGGGAGCAGAAGCTAGTTGGCAGGCTGTTTCCCAGGAGACGCTCTGCTGTGGCTAGTTCTCCTGAAAGGAACTCGGCTGTTCTAGAGAAAGGAGCTCGGGGAAGCTCTGGTCGTCATCTCTGCTGCAAGCAGCATATCCTGGTTCCAGTAAAGATTTCTTCAGCCATCATTTGCAGACACCGACGTACATGGGACAGTGCTGCAGGCTCCCAGCCCTTGTTTGGATCTTTCTGGTCTCCGGTGCCTAGAAAGACATTTGGCACTCTTCCTGTATTTGGCTTGTGGGTGAATATTGTAACTTATAAATGTCCTGTATTAAATCTACTCTCTTACAAACTACTGATTCTAGAAAACCTAATTAAGACAGCCATTCTGCTATATAACCAGAGAAAGAGGTCAGGACGTCCCAGGGCTCAGACACTCTGGTTGGTCCCCACAAGAGGGGACCATGAAGCCTCCAGCTACCCCACACAGTATCTAGCATAGCTCCCTAATCTTTCCCTCCAGCTGGAACCTTACGTTTCCATCTGAGATCTGCACAGATTGAACCAAGGGCCTTTGACATCTCCTATCTGTTATCTTTCATTTCAACAAAGGGTCTCACTGAGTTGCTAAATTGCCCGAGCTGGGTTCAAATTTGCAGTCCTCCTGCCTCAGCCTCGCAGAGTGCTGGGATTATAGGCATGCATTACCCTGCCCAGCTACAGCCACTACCCGTGACAAGTCCAACTCCAAGCACCACCATTGCTGCCCAAACCCTATTTCCCATTCTTGACTCTTTCTCCATCACCCTTCAGTAGCTGGGTCACGACTGAACTTCAGTCCCCTCAACGTAGTCCCCAAGCCTGGCCCCAGAGAAGAGCAGGTGCACCCCCCACCCCACCTGTGCAACTGCAGCGCTCTATCCCCACCGCCGCAGGAGAGAGAATCAGAATTCCCAGTAGCTCCAGCGCTCACCCCTCGCCTCTCTTCCTCCAGCAGTGAGCCCCCAGAAGTACAGCTGGAGCCGCTGGGGCCACGAGACTGTGTCGACAGGTACAATCTGAGCAGAAACCATATGTGTAATACAAACGCTGTAACTCGTGCTTATGGAAGAGGATTTGCCCTTCCTTCCTCTCTTCCTGCTTTCTGCTGGCCGGAATGGCAGGAGCCGGAGCATCCATAATGGGTCACATTCTGGAGGTGTCAGAGTGGCGAAACTGAAGGATCCTGGGTCCTTGCACAACTTCGTGAGGAAGCACTGTACTGTAAGCAAGAGCAGTTTTTTGAGAGAGAAGTAAATTATTCCATTGAAGTTCTTGGTCAATGGATCTCTCTATTATAGAAGCTGCCAAGAACTCTACCTGATACAGAGCGAAGGAGCTCTTCATTTCTGTTGCACTCTGGGATCCTGGGCAAGCCTCATCTTTCTAAGCTTCTGTGTCCTCAGCCATAAACTTGTTTCCCAGGATTGCTTTATGTGATGAATGAGATCACATTTCGTAAAACACCCGAGACATCAGACATAGAGTTGGGGTCCAGCAGATGTTGAAATAGATGTCTGACCCCACTGCCCTGAGACTCAGGACCTTCCAACACGTCCTCGGGGCCCTGCCTGGCTCTCCACCCCTCAGGCCCGCCCTTGCTGCTCTCTATGACTGCGAAGGCCTCACAGTCACCTTGCTCCTGCCACCCACGTCGGCACAGGGCCTTCCAGCGATGCCAGACACTGTGCTGGGCCTTCAGGTGCACATGACTGTCCTTGCTTTTGGGGACTTGTCCATCAAGCAAGGGACAGAAGAGTCCGATAAATAAATAACATGCATCAGATAATATTTATTGAGTACTCACTGTTTGCAAGGTGCTGGTCCAAGCTGTTTTCACAGGCGTTAAGCTCTCAACCCAATTCCTAGGATCATCCTCCATTAGATACGGCTATTAGCATCTCACATTTACAGATGTGGAAACCAGCACAGCAAGGCCAAGCAACTTGCCTGAGGCCACACAGCAAGCCGGATCAAGCCAGAGTTTGAACCCAAGCTGTATGACAGCACAGCCTGTACATTTAGCCACTATTCCATCTCGCCTTAGGACGAATGTCAAGTCACACCCGTAGAACCCCCCCCCCCGGGGAAGGTACATGCGGCCGAGACACGCCAAACCCTCCTGCCCCTGGTCTTTGGCACATGCTGATCCTCCCCCTGAAACACCCTTCCTCCTCTCTCTGTCCACTCAACCTCTGTTCACGCTTCGAGCTTTAATACTGGCAATATGTCACTTCCTAAGGGACACCAGGCCACCCGGGTCCATTGCAAACTCCTGCTGTTCCGTGTATGTTTCCTCGGGTGGGCTTGTCAAACCTCAGTTATTTATTTGCTGATTCTTCATCTGTTTTCCCCTCCCGTTAGAATGACAGTGCCACAAGAGGAACAAATGAACTGACCCTGCACATAGCAGGTGCTCAATAAATACCCATTGGATTAATTCATTGAGAGGTTGCCCTGAGGTCTCTACGTGTTCTGAAGCCCCATGGTCTCTCCCTGGTGGTCTCTTGCCCCTGCCCCTATCCCTGCCCGACATGGGCCTGCTCCAGATGTCCCAAGCCAGCCCGAGTCCCCCCACAAGAGGCAGAGGTGCTAGCAGATCAGATCCCCAAATGCAGGATGTGGGGCTGAGGGAGGCTGGGAGCTGGGACCAGGGAGTGGAGCAGAGGCTGAGTGGAGGCTTGATGACCAGAGATGATCTTTCAGGCCCCGTAAAAGCTGGAGCCCTGGAGGCGGCTGTACCACCGCCCCTGAACGCTATGGTCTGGAGCTGGAAGCTGCACAGATCAATATTGTCAGGGCGGCTGTCTGCCACTTCTCTCTGCTGCCGGGTCTCCCCAGGGACCCGCGGCGCCAGAACAGGAAGGGAGGCGTGGATTTCTGAAGGACCTACAGGGCCGCAGACACTGGAGCTGCACACCAGTGCCGTGTGGCCTCATTCTACAGCTGAGGTAGGGAGTGACCCCATCCTACAGATGAGGAAACCAGAGCTCAAGGAGAGAAACCTTCCCATGGTCCCTGCAAGGTCAGAACCAAGCCCACCTGTGCCTGCCTTTGAGGCCAGTGCCCTTCACAGGAGCTTATACCACACTGGCTGTGGCAGCCCAAGCCTGTCATCCCAGCACTGTGGGAGGCTGAGGCAGGAGGATCACAAGCTTGAGCCAATCCTGCACAATTTAGCTACTGAGCAAGACTCTGTCTCAACCAGTAATGGTCTGGGGATATAGCTCAGGTCAAAGGCTCTGGGTTCAACCCCTGCTACCACAAAAGAAAAAAGAAGTCATACCTCAAGGTGGGGAGGGCTTTTCTCAGGGTGTTGGGCCCAGCTTGGGCAGCTCTTCCGGCCTGTGCCCACAGCTAGCATGGCGCCCTGGAAGGGCCTCCTGCAGCCTCAGGCCCCAGCGCCTCCAGGGCTGTGGAGTTCACCCCTTTCATCTTCCAGCAGCTCCTCAACTTTGGCCTCCCACTGCTCACCTCCGGCCAGCAGAGTCCTCTGAACACCGGGTGGCCAGCATCCCCTGCTCTCTCCAGGCCACACTCCCTGGGCCTTTGGGCACCCCTGGCGCTCTGCTCCTTCCCCGGACACCCTCCTCGCCCCGCCCATGTCTGTGCCAGCGTTTTCTTGGTCTTGCTTCAAAGCTCCCCCACAAGAGGCTCCCCTCCTGCTCCCCTCCTCTGATGCTGTCATCTGCTAATTGGTGCAGCCAGGTGAGCTCAGGGTGGGAGGAGCCCCACCCTGAACTCCTGGGACTGATAGCTGATGGGCCACCTGCCCCCTCACCCCGCCCCGCATGCACGATGGGAGGGAGGCAGGAAAGGCCATGCCCATGAGGTGTCCTTGAAGATGGGCCACATCCTCCATGTTCAGTATAGCTCAGGAACTTCAAGTACTGATAGTCATTCTCACCAATTAGCAAAGAAACCCCAGAAAATCCAATTCTTTAAAAGAGGAAGGCAGAATCTGGATACCATATCCATGAGGAGACACCCCAGAGCTCCTGCCTTTGGAATTGGCCAATCTTGACCTCCCACGTGGCATCCGCAGGCCCCGGAGGGTGGGTGCCTGAAAGACACCAGCTCCTGCTCTCCCCCAACCCCAGGGATGCAGAAGGAGGCTGCCAGAGGCCCCCTCCAGGCCTGGAAGTTGTTAAGATACCAGTAGTCTCCCTTGTGAGAGGCAGGACAGCATTGTCCCACCCCCAGGAGCGGCGAGGAGGGGCTGGCAGTGGGGCCTAAGCCAGTGCAGAATGACTTCTTCCAACCACCTCCCTCCACTCCGTCTGGGGCATGCACACTGAAGACTCCCCCTGAGCAGGTCCTCAGCCCTGGCTGCACATCACCTGGGGAGCGAGGAGAACAATCCCAGTGCCAGGCCGGACCGTGGACTGATCCACTCAGTGTCTCGGAGCCAGCGCCCATGCTTCGGTACTTCAGCCTGCCCCCAGCTCCGTCTCTCTGGGCCTCCTGCCCTTTCTTCTGCCATGCTGGACTCTGCTCACACCCTGCATCCTGCTGCACGGGAGTTCTTGCTCACCCAGCCCGCAGAGACCCCAGAGGTCCACACGCCCCTCTGCCGCTGGGCAGAATCAGAGGATGAGCCCCGGCCTTCCCCCACACCCCAGAGAGCAGCAGGCCGCTCCCTGGGAAGCCAGCCTGATGGCCTAGCCCCATGGGCCTACCGGACCCGCGTTTCTCTGGATGCCTGTGTGCCGCCGCTCACCACAGCCCCTCCGACTTGAGAGCAGAGAAAGAAGCCTGAGCTCAGAAGGAGGGAGGGTCAGCGTGTCTGGGCTTGTCGTCTGGTTCTGCCACTTAGCCCCGTTTTGTCTCTTTGAGCTCGTGCCTTACCCTCTTTGAACCTCAGTTTCTTCGTCTGTAAAGTGGGGACCAGGAGAGCCCTTATCTCATGGGTGCATGGTACAGGCAAGAGACCCCTGGCCTGGTGTGGACCAAACACCAGCTCTCCCTTGTGACGAAGATGACAAGTGGCACCTCTGCCAGCCAGAAGCGAGGTGACTTCTCAGATCTGCTTCCTGATGTGTCCCTTAGGTCATGAACCAAACCCTGTTTCCTGAGACCCTTTTATAATTTTAAGCCACGATTTGTCTTTTCTGGAATTTTCTCCAAAGTGTGGAGGGTCTCAGGGGCCTACTGGTATGTGGTATCACAAATGCAGACAAGAGTCCGGCCATCTTCAAAGAAGCTGAACACCACAGAGGCTTTAAAACATGTGACGTGGTGTCACCCTTCTCACCTGATCCTTTCCGTCCGAGAAAACATCCTTATCTTTCATTAAAATGTTATTAAAGTTAACATCGAATGAGTTTCTTATTGTGGAAGTAAATTAGTGTTTTTGAAGTGTTCTTGGTTTTAGTCGATACTGCGGTGAAGATCAGAAGATAGAAACCATCTACACAGAAGCCCCAATTTAAGAGTGGAGAGGCGCAGAGACCCCAAAACGAGAGGAGGCCATGCGCTAGCACTGTGCTGTGCCGAGGAGCGTGTGCGGCCAGCATGTGGGCTGCCCTCTCAGACCTCCTTCCCAGCCACACTGTAAGCCCCCAGAGACCTGCAGCGGTGTCCCTGAGTACTTGGGGTCTCCCAGAAGCCCCTGCACTCTGCACACCCAAACTTCCAGCGTTCCAAGGGACTCGCCCAGGTGCCCGAGGCCCAGTGTACAAGTGAACTCCACCTCATGGGCACCCGCAGTTTTTCCTCTTGACAGATCTCATCCCTTTGGGGACCATCCATCCCCTCAGTCTCCATCCTGTGGCTGCAGAGGCAGTGGGCTGAGTCCTGAGCCAGCGGGACCCTCACGGCTAGTGAACATGTTTCAGGTTCCTGCCGAGAACATGGGGAGAAAAGAGCCCATCTGTCCCCACGCTGGTGCAATAATGCTGCAGCATCCGATGGCTTCACACTGGGACTCAGCCTGCCTGAGAGTGCAGCCAACTCAGAGCGAAGCACGGGGGACAAATTCCTGACTCCACCACTCGAGCGTCCGGATCCAGTTCCCCCTGGATGCCTCAGCCCCTCGGGCCCAGAAACCCTCCTCCCTTTTTATTCTCAAATGAGTTTTGAGTTTCCCTTACAGGTGAGAGTCCAAGTGAATAACTCAGGGCAGCCAGGACCCAGACTTGGGTGGTGGGGAAGCCACGGGGAGGATTTAGGCATCACCGAAGCCCCACATCCTGGTGGCTGGAGAGGCCTCCTTGGCACACCAGAGGCCCCACAGACCCCCCCATCCAAACAACACAGTTAGATAACAGCGTGTGTTTCCTTTAACTTTATCATTTATAAAGCCATACAATAGATCGCAAGGAAACCGACCGAGCAGCTGTACAGAAGTGGGGCGGCATTTGTGTACATTCACATCCCAGACGAGAAGCAAAGGGTCGGGGTTTGTACAAGGTGGCAGAGGTTACAGGCACAATGATACAAAATATAAAGTATATTTCCATCTATATAAATACACAGCCAGAGAGGGGAGGATGCTGGGGTATTCTGCTTTTCCCGAAAGGGGCCTGGGAGGTGGGGTGAGGGTGGCGGCAGTGGTGTACGGAGCTTCTTACATGTGTTTTGATGACAAGTCAGGGAGAAGAGGAAAAGTGGAAAGGCAGCATGCACACCCCGACCTGCTGTCACACACAGACCACGGGAGAGGGTCGCGCTTTTAACACTGACTGGGGACACACTGGGGATGTCGCTCTACAGGACCCTCACTGCTAGGAAAAGCCCGGGAGTGGGGAACAGAGTGAGGTCCTCCAGCCTCACAGACACTTGAAGAGGGAGGGAAACGAGAAGGGACGCACTGCCTGAGCCCGTCCTGCGCGATGGATCCTCACTGTCATCAACACCGAGACCACACTGACCGGCCCTACCGGCCTCGCCTCCTGATTCCTCTCACGGCTGGGTCATACTGAGCTCCACGCCCTAACCGCGAAGTTCCTAAAGAGATGAGCGAAACATGCGCACACACACATCCACACTTGCACACGTACACGCACACATCCTGTGTTACCCCTGCCCAAGGACACGTGGGTCTCAGGGCTCCAGGGCCCGGGCCTGGGTGGACGGGTGGCACTGAGGCTCTGCTCCCACGCTCTGCGAGGACCCCGAGTGTGGGGGTAGTGGTGGGCTGCTTCCTGGGCTGGGGACACTCCCTGCTCGATCTCTGCAAGACTCGAACATGGGAAACGCCAAATGAGGGGAGAAGCCCCATGAGGCGAGATGGTGGGCAAAACCCAGGGTGGCCGGACGCGGGTCACAGTCACCAACCCTTCTGCCTGCCCTGAACAGCATGAGGAGTCCGCTCCACCTCGGCCCAGACCCAGCAGAATATGCAGGATCTCTGCTCCTTTCCCTGCCGGGAGCCCCTTCAGAAAGGGACCACACACGGCCCCAGGGGCCCGCTATCAAAACACCAGGGGAGAAGGAGCCCTGCAGGCAGTGCCCACAGCTTTCACAGTTCACATGCGACGGGTCACAAGGCCTCTCCATGACGTCCGTCCCTCAGATGGGGGAACCCGGACTCCATGGCAGCAGGAGGGACACTCTGTCACCCCTGGGCCCGAGCAAACAGCTCCGTTTCCCATTTCCCTGGGGGGGGGGGTCACCTCCCACTTTGTTCTCAGGTCCAGTCCATCCCCTCCAGCCCCCTGGGCCCACTCCTTGCTGAGTCACAGATGTCCCTTCCTGCTTCATCCCTCCTCTCACCTCCAGATGCAGATGGGACCAGGGAGGGCACAGGCCGAGGCTGCCCCAGGGCCCTGCCGTCCTCCAGACCTCTCCCATCCCGGCTCATGTTCAAGACCAGAGAGCACCCTCCTTGCTGACAGACAGATTCAACAATAAACAATAGTGAAAGAGGTCAAGGGAGCAGGGGAGGAAACATTTACAAAATAATAACAATGAGTAAAAGTGCTTTTTTAAAAAGAGGAAATCTTTGGCAAGAATAGACTGCAATGCAGAGTGGTGTGCGTGTGTGTGTGTGTGTGTGTGTGTGTGTGTGTGTGTACACAAGCCTACTTGTGAAACACAGGCCAGGGAAGGGAAGCAGGCTACAGTGTGCTTCCCTAAGTGGGGCCACTGTGGAGACCTGGGTCCCTTCCCATCATCCTTCCAGAAAGGCCACACTATAAGGTGCCGACTCCCCCAGAGGCATGCTGGGAGCGCGTGATCAGCTGACCAATGCAGATCTGGGTCCTTCCGAGGCTCACCCATGGCTCCTAGGCTCCAGTTGGAGTGCAGGCTGGCCATACTCGGGGGGAGGGGCAGGTGGGAAAGTGAGTGTGCAGGCTGACCCCAGACTCAGTCCTGAGCCCAGGTCAGGTGCCAGAGGGTCTGGTGCTCAGCCCAGCCTTGAGCGTGGAAAGGGTACTCCGACCCAGAGGAGCCCCTCCCCCAAACTGTGCAGGGAGATGAGGGTATTTACAAAGAAAGGGGTCAAGGAGTGTCTTCTTCTGTCTTGGAAGAGAACTAGGGCTCCCTAGGGAAGGAGAGGGGGCAATCCAGGTGTCTGGTTTGAAAATCTCAGAAGGAAGGGCACTTCGGAAGGACTTCGGCCACTAAACCCAAGGCTTCACCCTTCGGGAAGTAGGGGGCTGGCAGGGCCTTGGTCCCTGCTCCCTGGCTCACAGACATGCTCCCTGAAATCGAAGGTCCACATGGATACAGCTCCCTGGAGGAAAAAGAAAAAGAACACAAGAGAAGCACACACGCACGGCCACACACTCCCGCGTCTGTGCATACTCACACTCGCTGAGCCCCTGGCGAAGGGGAGCTCCCCACACACCCAGGCAGCTGCCCGCTAGGCCCTGGCTTGCCAGGAAACAAAGGCACACGGGTACAGCACAGGTGCATCTGTCCCAATGAGCCCCAGACACGCCAGGGAAAGCCAAGGCTGGGGCAAGGCGAACTTCCCTGGCTCCTCCAAGGAGGAAGGGCCCCTGTCCCAGGGTCTCCTTACACTCTACCACGGGGCTGGGAACCAGTTTATGCCCAGGGAGGCCATAAAGCAATGTGGGAAAACAATAAATACTTCTTGTCAATTTACCTATTCTTTTTTAACATTTTCTTATATTTTATTAGCTTACAGATTCTGTCAGTATGTCTCAGTATATATTATATATATTTATATATCAGTACAATGCCTCTTTCTAGGGCCCCTACAGGCTCAGGGATAGAGTCCGGTGGGTTTTCCTTCTGGTTTAGAGTCCTCAGTGGTGGTCAGGAGATCCCAACTGCCCAGGTGGACCTTAGGTCCTTTGGACTAAATGCATGCTCTGTCCTCTGCTACCTGGGCAGCATGGCTCTGTGGGGGAAACTGAGGCAGAGGGGAAACAGCAAGGCTTTGGCATTGTGGGTAGGCCACAGAGAGCTCTGACTCAGTTCTAGGGGGCGCTCTGGTGTTGGCAGGGGTATCCCAGCAAGAAGGCCGCCTGTGGTGGTCAGACCCCAAGGTGTTTACAAGGAGAGCCAGGGATCTCAGGCTTCTCCCCAGGGCCCTGCTGAGCAGGGCTTTAGGAAGCAGGCTCCCCGGGACGAGCCCCAGTTTGAGGACCCTGCAGGACAGAGCTGGGCAGGGCAGATGCGGAAGGCTCCATCCCTAGCCCCCAGAAAGCCATCATGCAGAGAAGCAAATCTGAGATAAGGCTGGTGCTGGGGCCCCAAGCCCAGGAGCGGCAGCGAGGTGGGAGTAAGGCAGAGTCTGGGGCCTGGCTGGACGGCTTGCCCAGCTCACACACTACAGGGGAGATGCCAGAGCTCAGCAGCCACCTTCCCGATAGGTCTCTTCCCAAGACCACACAAGCTGGCATCTCCACTTCCTCAAACCAATGCGCTGGCTCCCCACTGAGATCGAACAGGAAATGCGATACAGGAGGTCACCCCCTTCTGCCGGAGTCTCTGTACAGGAGGACGGGCTGGTGGTACCCAGGGCCTCAAAGAAGGTAGGCGTGGGGACCAGGAAAAAGATTCTCTGCAACTCATGACCCTGGGTGCTCCTGAAGCAGGGGGCTTCTGTCCCCTCCCTGACACCCTGTCAGCCCCAACCCAACCTTTGGGTGCTAGGCACATGGGCTGCAAACACAGGTGACACAGAGAACTAGGGCTGTTTACAATTCCAGGAAAGAGGCAGATACAAATCAGCATGTGAGCATGTGGGTGGGGACGTCTATGCGCCCACACAATCATACCTGGGAGGCACAGCTCAGACCTGCGCACGGTGCCTGGGGTCTGAGACTCTTGCAGGAGGAAAAGCTCTACCACTTCCTGTCTGCCGCTGGCTGAATGGCTTAGGAACCTACCCACGGTGGCCAGAGAAGCATTCTGAGCTTGGTTTCTCCTAGCAGGGCAGTTAGGGAGACGGATTTTCTATCCCTCCACCCTAAATCATGGGTCCCAAGGAGGCCTGTTTAGAGGAGGCAGGAGGAGCAAGGGGACCTGGCTAGTTTGGGAGGCTTTGGGATTCTGCAGCTTCCATCCACCCAGGGGAATCTGAGTTCTTCTCCTCCATCTTTTCTCTCTCCTTCTCCCTCTCCCCCTCCCCTCCAAGATTCACTTCCCTCTCCCCACAATGCACTTTCTTCTCTCCTTCTCCAACATTGGCCCAAAGTCCTCCTTCTGGATTCAAGGTGGTCTGGATTCACGGGTCCCCTCCCCACGTGCCCTGTCCCCATCGCCCTGGCCGGGGCAAGGGGTCTGGGCATTCATCTCTTCTGGCCGGCACTCAGCATGACCTTGGAGACAAAGTTGACGATGGCGGAGGCAGGCTGGTTGGGGTCAAGCTCAGCGAAGAGGTGGCAGGCGTTGTCCGTGGTGCTGCCCTGCTTCCGGGCAACGAAGCCAAAGAGCCTGCAGGGGCAGGGAAGGGTGGGGGGGTTGAGGGGGGCAGGACACCAGCCCAAGTGGGCTGCAAGCCAGACTTGGGCTGACCCACCCGCAGCCCTCAGCCCCCAAGCATCGGGTTGGGGCTAGCATTTCAGACAGGGAGACTGCTCCACTGTGGCGAAGTCCAGTCCTGGGGACGGTGTCTGGCTTTATCTCAGGGCAGAGAGGTGGGAGGGGAAGCTGGGGGGGGAATGAGGAGACTGGAGAGCAGGGTGGGGATGAGACCAGAAATAAAACAGGAACATTCCTAGACCGGCACCGCCTCAGGCCTTCCCAGCCCCGCCCACCCTGGCCAGCCCTGCGCCCCGCACAGCAAAGGAACAGGACGGCCTGCCGCCTGCGGCGGGGGGGACGGGACACGACCCTCCGCAGACACCGCGGCTCTCAGAGGGCCAGCGATGCAGGACACGCAGAACCCCTGCCACACAGACACTGGCGTGCACGCGCACACGCACACGCACACACACGCGCGCGCGCACTTTCCTCCTGGGCTCGCGGGGCTGGGAAGCCCAAAGAACGGGAGGGGGGACCCCACACCTGTGCCCTCGCCCCTCCCACACTGAGACTGGAGTGACCTAGAGTTCTCTCTTTGCAAAACAGAGTTAAAAATATGAGAGCAGAGAACAGAATGTGAACACAGGCCCCTCCCGGCTGGCATGTTGCTAATTAGAGCGAGATGGAGAAATTGGGACAGCTGGAGATTCCGATGGAAACCCCTCTGCCTGGGACGGCACCCTGGCTAAGATTAGCAAGGCTGGGCTCTGCCCGCTGCACATACAGAGGCACACACACGGCACACACGAAACGCCACATACATACGCACACCAGTGCCGCCTTGGGCCTTCCCAGCCCCACATACATGTGTACACAACACATGAATGCCTGCACACTTACTTGCACATACCACACACAAACCACATGCACACTCCACACATATACACAAGGCACATATGCGTACACACTTTCAGACACCACACCCATAACACCACAGCACACACACAGACACACACACACAGCCCTGTACTTCCCATGGCTGTACTCCACTAGCTTTGTTTCTGGGCTGGGAGTGACAGGCCAAAGAGGCTGGGTAACACCCAGGTGGTGGGGAAGGGGTCCTCGACACAGCCCCCAGCACCTCCTTTCCAGGCTGGCTGGGGCTGTGGGGCAGCGGGCATACCCAGGCAGGGAAGGGGCATCTCCAAGCGCCCCCTGGAGGGAGACCTGGCCAGCCCGTGCCCCTGCAACGCTGCACCTGCTCTGTCTGCAAGCTGTGGCCTGCCTGGATGACTGGAGGAGGGGCCTGCGGGGACACAGAGTTCCTGTCCATACTCTGAAGTCCCTTCCTCCCAGGCAGCCTGTCCGGAACCCCACTGTTGATGGTGCTTAGGTCACTGTTGGGTCCATCCACTCTCCTCCAGGGTGGCCTCACAATGCCTACTCCCGACTCTCCACTCCCTCTACCCTCCCTGTGTTTTGTTTTGGTTTTGGTTTTTGAGACAGGGTCTCACTATATAGTTCAGACTGTCCTTGATCTCACTATGTAGCCTGGGCTGGTCTCGAACCCACAGAGATACTCCTGTTTCAGCTTCCCCAGTGCTGGGATTATAGGTGTGCGCCACCATGCCTGGCTTCCTGTTATATTTCTTCATTCAACAACTATTCAATAGCTTCTCCCTGTGACAGACCCACCTTACCTTTGGGGGACTTGCAGCCTGGTTATGCCACCCCCTTCCCCTAAAAGTGTCCCTTTTAAGACCCATTTATAAATATCTGTTCTTTCCTCCAAACCTTCCCAACTCTCTCCCTGCCTAGACACACTCCACTTTGTTAGCACCACAGATGTGGGCTACACGCTCTTTCTCCAAAACTCAGTGGCCTTGGCAAAAAGGTCCTTGCTGCCCTTTCTCAGACCCCGTCCCCTGCTCCAGGTGGTTGGGCGGGGAAAAGCCACACTTACTTCGCAGGGGCTCCTCCTTCTGTCTTCATCCACCTGTGGAGAGAAAGATGGTCAGGGTGGCCCGCTGCACCCAGGCCAGACCTGGGAAGGCAGAGGAGTCCCTCCAGGAGACAGAGATAGTGCCTTCCGGGTGTGGGGACAAGAAACAGAGTCAGGGTCAGGCATACAGCAGCGAGGCGGAAGTGGGGCTTCAAGTCTGTGGCCAGGAAAACTCGCAAGAATGCCCAGCAAGGTTACCCACACTCCCCAGACATGTGAGGCTCTTCACACCAAACCAAGCACACATGTGCATGCACACACACACACATGCGCTACTGAGACAGAGCTGGGTGAGGGGGAGGGTGTCTACAGAGACTTACTTTCTTTCCTGTGGATCCAGATCACAGAAGGTGACAGTGTTGAGGGGGTAGTGTCTCCTGAAGAAAAGCCTGCAGCACAGACAAACAGAATGAGCGCCAGAGCGACTGCGTTTTCCCACCTTCGTCCCCGCTGCAGCCAGGCCACCCACCCACCATCTGTGCCTGTGGTTGGTCCACACAGCCTCCCTCTGGCTTATGAGCAGAATGGTCTGAGCCACTCACACTGGGGACCTGAACAATGCACGGACAGTCAGATGTGCCGCAGAAACTGTCTCAATTGCAAGGAAAGAAAACAATGCTGAGGAATGAGAAATGGGGGTTCCCTGGAGGAGGAGGGAACTGGGCTGGGGACATGGTGAGGAGAGAGAGGCCAAGAGGAAGGGTTGTATCTACAGATGAAAAGCCAGGGCAGGCAAAGCTGTGTAGAAGGATGGATGGATGGAGACACAGATATGTGAAAGCATAAACAGGAAAATGAGGGGGTGCAAATGGGTAGACGGGTCCACTGGTGGGTGGATGAGAAAGTGGATAGATGAATGGACAAATGGATGGATGGACAGATGGATGGATGGACATACAGACAGATGGGTGTACAGATGGATAAATGGATGGATGTAGGGATGAATGGATGTACAGATGGATGGACTGATGGATGGATGGATGGATGGATAGATAGACGGACGGATGGATGGATGGGTGGATGGATAGACGGATGGATGGATGGATGGATGGATGGATGGACGGATGGATGGATGGGTGGGTGGATGGATAGACAGATGGATGGATGGATACATGGACAGACGGATGGATGGATGGATGGACTGATGAATGAATGGATAGATGGACAGATGGAGGGCTGAGCTAGTTAGAAGGACAGTGGAGGCAAGATACATGGTATATGTGGATAACAGGTAGATGGGTACCAGAGATGAACCCACTGGTTAGTGGGTGGTAAGGGGATGGACAGCAGGGTTGCAGGAAGGAGAGCCCACTCAGACGCAAAGGGAAAAGGCTTACTTTCTCTGGTTGTCGGTCAGCGTGATCCCCTGGGCAGAGACTTTGAAATGAACAATGGTGGCGGCTGGCGTGGGGTCAGCAGCCAACGTCTCTGATATGGCTTTTGAGATGGCCTGAGGCCCAGTGAGTGACTCCATATCCACAGAGTTGACGAAGAGCACGTTACAAGCTAGAAGAAACCAAACCAGGGAGGAAATGTGTGGGCGGGAGTGGGCGGGGACAGAAGCCACATCCCCTCTTCAGGGAGAAAGCAGCAGATGAATTTTGGGAGCATGCGCACACAGAAACATGGTCTGCAGAGACCTTCAGCCTGGAGAGACTCCCAGCCCGCTCCCGCAGGAGGGAACCAGGCGGGAAGGTGGAAGCAAAGGCCCAGCAGAGATCCAATCCCAGGTGGCCACTCACCTGCTCCTTGCTTCAGCAGGTCAGTGGTCGAATTGGCAGGGCCCAAGCTATCTTTTGATTCATCTGTGGGGTCTGAGACAAAAATTCAGCTAATTAAATCCCTAGAGCTGGAAAGAAGCATGTGTTTGGCTGGGCTAGGGACGGCACTGGACACTGCTTTTCCTAGCAGGCCCTGGCAGTCGGCGCTGGGTTATACACAGTCTGAATGTTCACGGCCACTCTGAGCACTGAGCACCCGGGAGGAGCTCTGGAATCCAGCAGAGCTGGGCTCAAACCTCACCCCTCAGCACCTGCTAGGTGTCTACAAAATGAGGATGACAACAGTGGCGCCCGTGTCACTGGGTTTTCTGGACATTCCATTTACAGTTTTAAGCCCAGTGCCTGGCAAACAACAAGCCTTCAAGCTTCGGCGACCGGCGCTGCTGTTGTGGTTTCGTGTTGATGCGCCTTTGTGTAGATCTACATATGCCCTCATTCATTAAACCACCAAGGCAGCCCAAGAGTCATTTCCAGGTCAACAGGAGTTGAGTGACAGATGGGTTAAGGAGCTTGACTTTATCATTTCACAACGTGTACATCTGTCAAAACGCCACATTATACATGGCACGTAGTACAATTTTTATTTCACATTTACTTTAATAAAACTATTTTTAAAAGGAAAATCAGAAAAAATAAGAGTAAGAAACACATCTTATCTACCGGAGGCCACACTGTGAGAAGTGCTGATTTATACAACTTAAATAGGAAAGTTTTGTAACTGCTGAACTACTACAGTAAATCCCATTAAAATATAATTTAATTAGTATCTAAATTGTGTGGTTAATTATGCTATTTCAGATGTATTTGAACTTTTGAGCTAATAATGTTGGTCGATTATTATTAATTCAATGAACTGGATAGTGAGTGTCCGTTAATAGCAGAGGCTTTATTTCAACCTCAAGAATATCTCCTACTTCTCAGACCTCCCCCAGGATGAGGCTTGTGCTCTGAGAAATCAGTAGGAATTTCCTGAAGCCTCCAGAGTATTTTCTAGAACAATCTGGAAAGTCGATTTATGTATGTTCCTGGAGCCAAAATTTTTAAATGAACTTTTTCTTCTTTTTCAACAATTAAAAAAAAAGAGAGTGGTTTGAATTTCCCATATTGGCAAAATGACAGCTGCGCTCCAACCCTGGCCCACATTCTGGAATGGCTGGCAGGGGCAGGACAGGAAGCAGGCAGCTCAAGGGTGCGGGCATGAGCCGGCTCTCGACCTACCTCGGTTTGGAATGACCAGCTTGCAGGGCAGAGCCAGCGGGATGATGGAGTGCTGGTAGACCAGGGCTGACAGAGAGCCTACAGGGGCGAGACAGCCATTCGGGGACTGAGCAGGCTAACGGCACCAGGAACCCTCATCCCACCCCACTACACAGCTTCTTCAGCCTTTTGTTTTGTTTTTGCAGAACTGTAGAACAAACCCGGGGCCCAGAGCAAGTGAAAGAAGAGTTCTTCCGCTGAGCTACACCTCCAGTCGCCAGCTTTTTTATTACCTCTCACCCCTCCAACAGAACTAAAAACTCACTCCCTCTTTTTTAGCTTGATCCAGGAAAGAAGAATCCTAAGCTCGCTCTGGCAGTCACAAAGTGACCTAACAACTTTCCTTTTACAAAAAGATCCCCCTGGGGGCTGGGGATTTAGCTCAGTGATTAGAGTGCTTGCCTTGTAAGCACAAGGGCCTGAGTTCGATCCCCGGCACCACAAAAAAAAAAAAAAGATCCCCCTGGCATCTCTCCTAAGTCCCTCCTATTAGGGGGCCCTCTCAGAACAGGATAGTAGAAGCGAAGGAAAACTGTGGAGTCAAATCCCAGCTCAGTCACTCACTATCTATGTGTTTTTGGCTACATCTAAGTTTGCTTGTATGCAAAATGGAGACAGCAACATCTACCGCAGGGAAGTATTGTGAGACCAGAATTGACACAAGGCAGCTAGACACTGAGTGTCATTAGTAGTGGCCAGTATGGGCAGACGTGGTGACAGCCGTTCTAATTACAGCAATGATCAGTCTCAGTGGGACAGGGTAACGTAGAAGGGAGCTAGTGGAGTCACGGAGCTGCTGTCTGACGAAAGCCACCGTCCCTCTTCGCTGCTGTCTGTGCGGCACAGGACTGGCAGAGCCCATGGCGGAAAGAACTTGGACAGACCGGGGGAGCCTGGGATAGGCCTGAGACTGCAGCCAGACCACAGCGACAGGGGCAGGGGCAGCTCACCAAAGTTCGGCTCGTTGGCGCAGCCTTTAAGCTTGACGCCCCTGGGGCCAGTCTCTATCAAGAAGTGCCGCACCAGCTCATGGGTCATGTCTCCTGTGATGAAGAGGGAGAAAAAACTGTGACTTTGTTCTCAAGGCACCCTCCAGCCAGCTCCCGACTCTGCTGCCCATCTTCTGCAGGGTCAGGACGGGCCAACGTCTCGCAGAGACAAGACGGCTGGAGCCCTGCAGGATGGAGACTCACTCCTCTCCCACCCCTCCAGGAAGCCACCACAGTCCCGATGACCCTGCTTTGCTGTTCTCTGATACCACCTTTGCAGCCCAAGACTCAGTCTTCAGAAAAGTCATATTTATGAGGGACCACATCCCATGAGAGTTGGCTTCATGCTTGACACCCGTACCCTCCAACCCTCCAACCCTCCAACCCCGGGGTTGCGATAGTACCATCCCAGAGCCATTCTGGGAGATGATGTTACCTTTTTTATTCTGCTGCATGATGGTTGGAGGCGGTGAAGACACCTTCATGGCCAGCCCATAGGCCCCTCGGAAGGAGTGGCTATCACGGATGATGAAGGCCCCTGGCTCCTGATCCTTGAGGAGTGCAATGGCTGAATTGTGTGTGAGGAGACATGGGAAGAAGAGAAAAGGAAAAAATTGAGCATACTGGCTTCATCTAAGTCCCGCAGGGCCTGCCGCACTTCATTCTCTCTTGGGTGACGACACTCGTGAAGGTCAGAGTTTCAACACTCCCGAGGGTTGCTCTGTACCAAGGTGGGCAGACTTTTTCTGTAAGTAGCCAGACAGTAAATATTTCAGGCCTTGCAGTCTGTTGCAACTACTCGAGCCTGCCTCGGCGGCAGGAAGCTGCCCAAAGGCATGTAAATAGTTGTGTCTGTGTCTTAGTAATACAGGCAGCTGTCAGGTGAGACACTGCATGCCCACATGAACTTTCCTAGAGACCCTGACATGGACTTCATCTCCGTTTTCACATTTCCAACTTGTTTTTTTTTCTTCTGTAAAATACAGCCATCTCCCACAGCATACAAATAGAGAGCCAAGGTTTCCTATTTTCTTAGCTGATCTTTTCCTTCCTCAGGGAAACCATGGCTTTCCCGGACCCTTCCAAGGAGCATTCACAACCACTGCTTCTGCCGCCCCATTTGCCATGGCAAGTGCTTCTTACCATCTGACTCTATCCCACCCCTCCCGGAGACCAGCACCCGTGCAGAGAGGAACAAGTCTATAATGCTCAATGCCCCAGGTAGACATGGCAGACGGCAGCCATGATGGACACAGAGCCCCCAGCACACCCAGTACTCACCCTGCTCTCTGGAGATCTCAGGCTTGTACCAATACTTGGAAGTGTCCTGGACAAATTTCACTTTAGCCCGTGTCTCGGGGCTGTTGTCTAAAGGAGAGGGAAGGAAAGTATTATGGGTTGAGTTGCATGCCTAAAGAGATACACTGAAGAACCCCCCAAAACTTATGAGTATGGCCTTATTTGGAAATAGCGTCACCAAATTTTAAAAATGTCATCAAGTGCAGGTGAAGGTGTGCTGGATTAGAGCCCTGATTCAATGTGACTAGACTCCTTAAAAGAAGAGTCATAGAGACGTGCACAGAGACAGCACCGCGTGAAGGCAGAGGCAAAGATGGGATGATGTGTCTACAAGCCCAGGGACCCCAAGGATGGCCAGCCACAGGAGGAGCCTGGGGACAGGCCCAGAATAGACTCTCCTCTCTGAGCTTCCAGAAGGAACCAGCTTGCCAACACCTGAACTTCGGACACCTCACCTCCATCCCTGTGACGGAGTCCGTGGCTGTTGTTTTAAGAACCAAGTGTGTGGTACTTTGTTACGGTGGCCCCAGGAAACCAACACAGAAAACTAGTGTCCTCGAACATTGCAAAGCATGATGGGAAGGAATGGAGAGCTGCTCTGCTGTTGAAGGGCTGGTCTGACAGTCTCACTGAGCCAACCAGAAGCCTTCCCCGACCTTCCTCTCTTCTTCCACAATATTCTGGGGTACTCTTCGTGCAGCTTCCTTCCCACAGGCTGACACCCTCCCCATCCCTTCTCCCAGCTGCAGCACAATAGCCGTGAGGTCGAGGGCAGAAAGACCGGTTCTCACCATGCCCTGGCCTTTCCCAAAGCTGGTGTCCTCCACTGCATAAGGCAAACAGTCACTGCTGCCCTGGGGCAGACAGGGAAGGGCTGTCCTAGAACCTGGAGGCCATCTAGCTCCACGTAACTCAGATGACAGGTTACTGTCAGCTGTAATCACCCTGCCACACTTATTCCTGCCTTCATCTTTTGTCGCCAAAGAATACAAAAAGAAAGGTGGGTGGGGAAGATAAGGAGGAAGAGGAAAAGAAGAATATTCCAATTCCACATTTTTCCTCCTCTGTGTGCGGAGAGAGGCTGGGGGTGGGGGTTGCTGTGCTAAGGGTGCTGCCGAGGTAGGAGAGCTGACAGGGAGACCCTTCTCCAGGGTTCGACCCATTTCCACGGTGCTTTCCCTTCCTCAGGCGAGGCTGGGGAGGAGGAGAGGAGGTCAGCGCCTCCGCAGGGTGAGGCAGCTGGGCTGGGCTGGCCAAGGCTGCAGGCTCCTCATCCCTGCTCTGCAGCCCTGGCCACTGCCTCCACCCGCCCTGTCAACAAACTGTCAGAGGCGGCTGCAGTCCCATGTGCTTTCCTATGTTGACTCCAAAGGCTATTTTAAGCAGGGAAGATGGTGGGAAACAGGAAGTGAACTGACTACTAGAAGTCTTGCCTCCTTCAAGGAGAGGGGCTGAGAACCAGATGGCCCCAGTAGGCGGCAGGAAGCAGGGGGGTGCAGGGTCATCCTAGGTGTTCCGACTTGGCAGGCTCAGGGCAGGACTTGGGAGCGACACGGGGAGAAGCTGCGTGGCTGGGCCCTTCAGAGGCTGCCTGGGACACTCTACATCTGCCTCGCACATGCAGGGCCTCAGGGCCACTCTACACAGTCAGGCCGGAGGTCAGCTTGAGGAGCCGAGGGTGATCCGAGGCCCTGACCCTTCTGATGTTAGATAATGAACTACCCGGGGTGGAGGCCAGAGTGCCGAGTTCCAGGCGAAAAGCTCACTGTGCAAACCTGCCCGGGCTTCCACGAAGTCAGTCTGGAGAGCGTCAGCTCTGAGAAAATGTCCAACCTCCTGCCTTGCCCCATGTCACATCTGGCCACCAGACCTATTATTCCTACTAACATGCACAGTGGGGCTGGCAAAAGGCATAGGCGTCCACCTTTGGAAGGCACATTTTCCAAGTTACGCTACATCACAATAGTCCTCATGAGAGGGACACGTAGTTGGACATGGTGGTGCACACCTATACTCCCAGCACTCTGAGAAGTTGAGGCAAGAAGATCTCAAGTTCAAGTCCAGCCTGGACATCTTAGCAAAATGATGTCTCAAAAAATAGAAAAGGGCTGGGAATGGAGCTCAGCATGAAGGCTCAATCTCCAGGACTAGAAATAAAATGTACGCACACATGATAAAGACAACCTACTAATGCTTTAGGAGCACTGGTTTGGGGGTAGTGTGGACCTGGGTTGGAAACTCAGCCCTGCCACTTTTAACTGTGTGATTCTGGACAAACGACAAGCGTTTGGAAGCCTCAACTTCCAAACGCGTAAAATAGGAGTAACAAAACCTACTCTACCAGGGAGCCTCGAGGGCTGAGATGGTGCTTAGCTCCAGGGTGGCATGTAACGTGATCAAGTGGCTGTGACAGTGCTGATCACAAGAATGGGCATGCTATTATTACTATCTGCGTCATCTTCACCCTCATTCACATCCTCACCACAGCACCCACACTCACAACCGTATTCTGAAGACGCCTCCAAATCCTGTTCCACAGATGAGGAAACTGAGGCCCAGAAGTCGGGGATTGTCCTAACTCAGACTGACTTGTCAACAAGAGAGGGGATGGGAGCAGGAAGACAGCCCTACCTGGCATGGAGTACTTGGAGAAGTCAGGCAGAGTGTGGGAGAAGGAAACTGTGCTGCCCCCGCTGGGACTGGACATGCCACTGGCAACAGGCGAAGAGGACACCTTCCCGTTGACGGTGGCGTAGTTGGGGAGGCTGCCGGCCCGGTCTCCCATGGACATCCTCCGCTTCTCTGGCAGGGCTGGCGTGGGGCTCCCTTGGCGGAAGACTGCGGAATCCGGCGAGGGAGAGGTGCCGGGGCTACTCAGGCCGGGGTAGTAGGCAGGGGAGACGGGGAAGGAAGGCGTGGAAGGAGCCTGGTAGCCGGAGGCGCTG
>PVJO010010776.1:0-62698 GCA_004026905.1 Hystrix cristata | reverse complement strand
CTGGGAGGCAGCCCAGCCTCCAAGCCCAGAATCCGGATCGGAGCCCAGACACCCAGCAACAGGCCCGGCAGCCACTTCTTAAAGTTTAATGTCTCAGCAGGTTTAGATTTCTTCTTTCAAAATACCAGAAGTAATTAGACCAGATGGACTTGCTGCGTGCCAATTTCACTCTCTCCCTCACTTCTTCTTCTTTTTTTTTTAAATCAAGGCCGTTTTCAGTTAAATGAGAACAAAAAAATGCATCCAAAACCCATAAATGAATACAGTATGTATATGGGAATTTTTTTTTTAACACTTGGGGTTTTGTAACAGCTGAGTTCTTCCTCTTCTGCAGTTGGTTCCAGCCCCTTTCCCTGAGCTGCTACCCACAAAGGAAGGCTTGGTGCTGAAGGTGCCCCAGAGACCAGGGAGAGAAATGGCTTCCCTGAGTCCTGCAGAGTCGTGGCACCCCAGGAGGGTGGCAGCACAAATGCAGGATGCTTATGAGACTTTTGTCCCTTCCTTGTCCATGCAGATGTGGAGATGGATCCCATGCAGGGGAGAAAACAGGTCTGGATTTAGGCGAAAGGGAAGGGAGCCCTGGACTTCAGCTGGGGCACTGGTGAGGGTGGCTGCATGGTGAGCCAGGAGGCAGCTTGGTCAGGCCTTGCTTTAGAAAGGAAAACCCAGGGGCCAAGGAGTTGGTGCCAGATCCAGGAGGAGGTGACAGACAGGAACAGACACAGGAGAAATACGCCTGGGTCTTCACTGAGTTCCTACAGCCTGGCATCATCCATCCACTCATTCACCTGTTCATTTATTCATTCCAAAAATATTTATTATGACAAGCCAGGTATTGTACTAGGCACAGGAGTTAGGTGCAGAGAGATTAGATGGGGAGAAGAAAGATTCAGGTCTCCAGCTTTGTATATGTGCTGCCGAAGTGAGCACAAGGTCTCCAGCTTTGTGGCGCCTCAAACATTCTATTAAGAAATCAACTGTTAGAGACAGTGTGGTCCTGCCACTGAGTGGACTAAAGGAGTGGGAGAGAAGTCCGGACACAGACCCCGAGTGGACAAAGATGGCAGTGCAGAATGACCACCTCCATAGAGCAGACAACGAGCTTTCTCAGCAATGTGATAGACCAGGTGGTATCCACATGGAAACATCCTAATTGGGATCCTTACCTCACACCATCAATACCATTGTTCCTAGTGGGATCCCCGCCTCACACCATCAACACTGTCATTCCTGGCAGGTCCAACACCCAAGCATAAAAGGCAAATGAATAAGGTTCCAGAAAACAAAAGAGAAACAAATCTTCATGACCTCAGGGGGAGGGAAGATTATCTCAACAAGGCACAAAAAGCACTTCCCATGAAGAAAAACACTAGAACATTTATTTTGCCAAAACTAAGAACTTCTGCTTATCCAATGGCTCTGCTAAAGACGGGAAATGCAGCCCACAGGGAAGGGAAAGCAGTTTGTAAACTTAACTGACAAAGGGCTCCTGTCCCATTTGGGATCCACATAGAAACTGTGAACCAATAAGAAAAAGACAGGCAACCCAAACAGTTTTTGAATGGTCAAAAGATTACTTCCCAAAAGAGGAACTGGGTGATCAGTCAACACGTGAAAAGATTCTCAGCCTCCCTGGTCATCAAGAGAATGCAAATCAAAATGTACTGAGAGGGCTGGGGATTTAGCTCAGTGGTTAGAGTGCTCGCCTTGCAAGCACAAGGCCCTGAGTTCGATCCCCAGCACCAAAAAAAAAAAAAAAAAAAAAAAGTACTGAGACAACTGCATGCACCCACCAGAACGAATAAAATGTTAAAGCCCTACAATACCAAGTGTTGGCAAGAATGCGGGTAAGACAGTGCTGGCAGGGGGAACAGACTGGCGTCACTACTCTGAAAAACACATTCGCAGTTCTACTGAAAGCAAAGACCTGCACGGTCAAATATCTGGCCACACTACGTCCACACCTCTGTGTGTGTGTGGGTGGGTGGTTGTGGGTGTGGGTGTGTCACATCCAGGAGTACACATTTTTGTGCACTATGAGACATATACAAGAGTGTTCACAGCAACAGAGTTTTTAATAGCTCCAAACCAATGGTGGTTAGATTTGGGCAGAATGGATAAAGAAACTGCAATATCAACTCAATGAAATCCTACAAAGCAATGAGGAAAAGAGCCATCACAACTGCCCACCACAATACAAAAGTATCTTAAAAAATAATACAAGGAATAAAATTAGACCCCATACTGTATAATATGCCAGATGTATAAGATGCCGGATGAAAAACAGCACACATAATTATATTTGAATTTCAGATAAAGAATAAATAATTTTTGGCATAATCATGTCCCAAATATTGCATGGGATATACTCATATTTTAAAGTGATGCTCACCAAGCCCAGTGGTGCATGCCTATAATTTCAGCAGGCTGAGGCAGGAGGATCTCAAGTTAGAAGCCATCCCCAGCAACTTAGTGAAACTGTCTCAAAATAAAATAAAAAGGGCTGCATGCATCTCAGTGGCAGAGCACCCAGATCACACAGCCCATAAAACATGAGGCCAAGATGTAGGTTCTGGCAGTTTGTTTCCAGAGCCATGCTCTAAACCTTTACAAATACAGCCTTTTTTTTTAAAAGGGAGGGCCATAAACCACTAGGCATAGAGATCTGGTCCAGGTTCAACAGAGTGGTACCCAGAGCCTGTGCCTCTCAACCTGCCGACCCCCCCTTCATCCCCGCCCCATTCACACCTCTTGCTCCTCCCCTTCCATCACGCCCTGCGCACCTCCAGCCTCAGCCACCTTCTTTCCCCTGCTTGTCCTTGGCACCCCGAGTGCCCCAAGGGCCTTGCCTGGGACTTCATGGGCTGCAGGGGCTCATGGAGGGGACCTCTAGCCACCAGGTGTCACCCTATGCCATCAACCAGAGCAGCCCACCAGCGTCCCAGATGCACTGTGTGGGAGAAGTCTTCCCTGGAGGCCCTGCGCCCACACAGGCCTGTGTACCCCCAAGTGCCCGCCACTTCCTCACCTGTGAGTGTCTTCTCATCCCTCTAGGCTCATGTTACCCCATGTTCCCAGGAAGCCTCCCTGGATCACCCCACACTTTGAAGCGTATGTGATCTCTCCCTCCTGTGTGCTACCACTTCCCCCTGCCAGCACTTGACATCCTGTGCCCTTTTTCAGCTGGGTGTCCAAGGGACAAGTGATGTGTCCACCTGTAGAATGGTGCTGTGGCTTCTATCTAGCTGTCCCCCAAGAGTCTCATGCACTCACAGGCGGGCTTGTGGAAGGTGACTGGATTATAGGGGCTCAGGACTGACTTGCTGTTAGGAGGTGGATCTGATCAGAAGAGGTAGCCACAGGGGTCGTGGCCTGGAATGCTTTATCTCCCTCCCCAGCTCCTACCTTCTCTTCCTGCTTCCTGGCCACCATGAGGTGAGCACCTTCCCGTCCACCAGGCCTCTCTGCCATACTGTTTCTGCCTGGGAGCCGGCCAACCATGGACTGAACCCTGAGCCAACATAAACCTCTCCACCTTTAAATTGCAGGTGTTGTGTCTCAGCGACGAGGAAGTGACCCAGACAAATGGGGATAATGAATCAGTCCTCCTGGGGCTGAGGATTAGCGGAGATGGTTCTGGAGCCAGCTTACTGTGATTGCTCAGAAAGAGTGTCCTGCCATCATTGTCACCATCACCACCATCACCATCATCACTAGGGCTACCGTGGACACACTGGCCACCACCCAGCCGGGAGCACCCAAGTGCAGGCCTGATCACACTTCCTCCCAAGGAGAACAAGGGCTCAGCTGAGTTTGGTTTCTCTACACATCTGCCGCCCCCACACCATCAGCCAGACTTCTCTCCACCCGTGACTGCTCTGCCTGCCTGTCCTCGGTCAGACTGATCGGCATCCCCGCCCCATACACCCTTTTGTGTAGGGTTAGAACACGGGCACCACAGAAAGGCTCTGGTGCTATTGGATAATGGTTAAAAGCAGGAGTTCTGGAACCAGCCTGCTTAAATTTAAGCCCAGCTCTGCTCCTTTCTGGCTGTGTGACCTTTGGAAACGTCCTCACCCTCTCTGTGCCTCAGTTTCCTCAGCTGCAAAGGAGATAACAGCACTCCATCGCCTGGATGTGGGACAATATACAGCACAGAGGATACGGCTGATGTTACCCTTCCCTGGTGGCATACGGGGAAACTGAGGCCCTGGGGGTAGCAGTGACCTACCTAGGGTCACACACAGGATGAAGGGGATGAGCTTCCTGACTCAAGATCCTGAGCTCCCAGCTGCTTCTCCCGGCCCCCCAGGCACGCAGCTCAGCTCCCTGTCAGCACCTCCGGGGGAAGCTCGGCCGTCCCTGCCCTCCCGCCCTCTGGCCGTCAGGGGGCGCCCGTGCACTCACCACGGCGAGCCGTAGATCCGGAAGCCCCGGACGGTGACCTCCGAGTCCTGCAGGTAGATGCAGTTGGTCAGCAGCGACTGCACGTTCTCGTAGTTCTCGGGCTTCAGCTTCGACACGGACGGGAAGTAGTAGAAGTCCTGCTTGATGAGGTCGGCCATGAACTCCTGGTCGAAGGTCAGCTCGTGGTTGCCGGCGATCACGATCTTGTACTCGTAGGGCAGGCTGCCTGCGGGGCGGACACAGACAGACACGGCACACCGCGGTTGGGCCTGCGGAAGCCAGCGAGCTGCGGAGCAGAGGCGGGCGCGAGTGTCCTGGGTGCCCCCATCGCTGTCCCCGGGGCCCGCCGGAGAAATCCCAGGGCCCGCGGTCTGGATGGAATCGAAACACGCGGGGCTGACACCGGAGCCACTTCCAATGTGCTGCGCGCGGGTCCCTCCGCAGGCTGCACGCGTCCCTTCCTTCCGGGGCCCACTGCGCAGACGGACACCCGAAGCAGCGGGGCGCGTGGCCTCCAGGTGACCAGGCAGTGCCATCGCCCCCGTGCCCTGCCCCGGCCCAGAGCCGGCCGGACCCCAGCTGGGACCCTTGACCCCCTGCCTCGGCCCGGCTCCCTGGGCTCGGAGGGAGCTGCGATGGGCCCGAGGTCCAGATGTGGATCCAAGTGAACCTGGAGTCTTTCTCCCCGCACCCAGGTGGGGAAGGCCCCAGCCGGGGCCAGGGAAGGGGCACGTGAGGAGATGGGGTCCATTCAGCCAAATGAGGTAAAATCTGATTTTTGAAAGAGTGGTGCCAGAGATGCTAAACTTTACGAATGCATGTGTTTCAGCAAGAAATTCACTTCTATCCTGAAGTCTTCAGCGACTGATAAACGACTGCTTAGAGCCCTCCTGGGCACCTCCTGAATCACACAAATACAAATGTGCCAGGCACTGAGCTGGGCTCTCGTATCTTCCCCATTATGTGGATGTGGAAACTGAGGCAGGTGGAAAGGGAAGAGCGCTGCTAACAGCCGCCTGGGCTACCAGAGATCCACACCTCGCACTGCAGCCTCTCTGTCCCTGGCTGGCGAGGGGCACCACCAGCTCACACGGAGGGCAGAGTCCTGGATTTGGAGCCAGCTAACTGAGTTCAGATTCTGGCTCTTTCTCTCTCAGCCAGGAAGTCCCTAACCTCTCCGAACCCGGTTCCCTGCTGATCTAGGTGGGTGTGCCTGGTGACCAGCCCTGCCCAGGGGCTGAGGATCTCCTCTGCGCCCTCCCTTCAGCGCCCTCCATCCTCCTCCTGGGCTGACACAGTGTCACGGCACCTTGCTGTCCCTGGGACACCGCAGCAGTCCAGAGCCCAAGAGCCTTCCCCACGCTTGACCGTGACATGAAAGTCACACATCCCTCAGGAACCAAATTCCAGAAATGCCTCTGTCCACAGTCAAGGACTGTCCGGCCTCTCGGAAGCTGACGGGACCAGACTGGGAGGACACGTGGTGAGACCCGGCTAGTACAGGGGTTCTGGGCAGAAGCCAGTTCCCCAGCCCCTGGGGAGCCCCAGGAAGGTCAGGGTGCTGCTCCAGACACGCAACTCACGCGACTCCCCGTGCTGGAACCGTGACCACCGGGACATTCTAATTGCAGTGGAACAGAAGAGCCCAGAAGCCAGGGACACACCTGCCCGGCCGGAGCCTGCGCAGTCAGCCAGCCACGTGCCCCAAGCCACGGCAAAGAGCTGCTGGGTGACCACAGACCCCGAGCTGCCCCCAGGGCAGGCCAGGCTGGCGGGGGCAGGGTGGAAAACCAGTTTGGCCTCACTGTTTCAGACACCCCCGGCTTCTGCACAGTTGATTCAGCTCCGGGAGGTCGCAAGGATGTGGCATCCTGTGGGCTCCTGGCTGTAGTCACCTGGGTCCCCAATCCAGCTCACCACTAACCTGCGGTACAACTTAGCTGACCCATGCCTCAGTTTCCTCACCTGTAAAATGGGAACAGTAACACCTGCCTTCCATGCTGGTCCTGGCATTACGGAAGGTACCAAAAGGAAATGTACAAAAACTTTTGGGAAAAAAGTCAGCTTCCCATAATTTGCAAACTAGCAGCCTAATGGCCAGACCCACCCCCAGACATATTTTGTTTGGCACAATGGTTTTCTGAAAGATTGAATTTGTTGCCAGCATTAAAAATTTGAGAGTCCCAGTAAAACTTCATTCTTTCTGTCGGCCAGAAATAATAAATAAAATTTAACATGGGGCAGTCCAGGACCAGTCAGGAAGTGCTGGTATCTGTATCCCACTGAGACAGGACAAAGATGTCCAGTTCACCCTGGTCCCCACCTGCCCTGACTGCCCCACCCTGGGTCCGCCTTCCTCGCTCTAAAGCACCGCCCACTGGTGGCAGGCATCTGGGCTTCTGGCCCCGCGGCAGACCCTGGAGACACGGAAGAGACAGAAGGGTCTTGGCCTGCTGGCAGCCCCCAATCAGGCCCTGAGGTACCGCCCCACCCCCATCCTCCCAGCCTGCTGCCTGGCCGGGGAGTGCTGAGCAGAACAGCCCCGGGACACAGGAGTGTCCACTTCACCACCTCTGTCCCAGGCAGGTCCCAGCACAAGTCTGGCGAAGGGAGAGACCAACAACACCACAGGGAAGACCCCTGCAGCATTGCTCAGGCGGCCGAGTGGAGGAAGAGTCCGCACGGCCCCTGCAGCTGGGAGAAGTCATAGGAGACAGAGCAGGACCAACTGCCATTTCCTGGAACCCACAGCAGACAGGCCACCCCGGTGGAGTCCTGAGATCTCGAATCTCATCAAACCTTCCAAGGAAGAGCCCCTGTGTCCAGGCTGCAGCCGAGGACAGTGCAGCTCAGAGGCCAGGTGACCCGCCCAGGTCCCGCGGCACACTGACCCAGCTCCTCCCACACTTCTGGGTCAGCATCCCAGACACCCCCAAGGTCACCAGGCCACAGAAGCAGTCCAGGACCGCTCATCGGGTCCCTCCCCACACCCAGAGCCAGGGGAGAGCAGTGGAGCCCCTCGGCAGGGGCGGCCCCACCTGCCTCAGGCTCTGATCCCCTGCAGCTTCCCTTCACTGTGCCCATCCAGCCCCCTCCCATGCTACCCGAGGTGGGGGCCGGGCCTGAGCTAACATATTTATGCCAAGGCTCTGACCGGGAGTGTTACTTAACCAAATTAGCAGATTACTCCAATCGTGCAATTCCATTTATTCCTGCAGCTCCCAACTCCTGGGGCTCGGGGTGTGCAGGAGGCTGCCGGCTCTCCCATTCCTCTCACCTCGCAGAGGACTGAGGCATCCTCCCTCCCAGGGAAGGGCAGATGGGCACAGGGACCAGCTCCTGTGTACAAAGCCACGCAGCAGGCAGGAGCTGCAACTTCCTGGGGTGACAGCCTCAAGTATTTCAGGTCTAGCCAACAAGGTGCATCCCACACAGCCTGGAGGCAGTGGCTGTGTCCGTCTGCAAACACAGAAACCACCCAGCACCGTATCCCTGAGCCGAAGGTCTAACCACAAGTACATCTGTCTGGATTTTCACATGAACTTGCAACTCATCAGCTGCATGTGACTTCTGCAGACACGGAAGTATCATCAGCCCCCTCTCACACCTGGGGAAGGTTTGCTGGAGGTTACACAAATCACTAACAAAGTGACTGCTAATCACAAGGACCATGGACATTTTTTAGACCCTGTGGCAGCATGCAGAGGTGCGCTGCACTGTCATGCTACATGGTCCCTACGAGGATGGGTGCAGGGACGGGTGCATGGATGGATAGATGGGCGGATGATAGGCAGATGGAGGGATGGAATAATGGGTAGATGGGTGGATGGATGGACAGATGGATGGATGGATACGTGCATGGATGGATGAAGGCCTGCATTCTTAGATACATACACAGATTATGGATGGGTATGCGCATCCATGTATGATATCCATGCCTATGTGGATGGGTAGGATGGATGGACAGATCAACCAATCCACCCTGAGACAACTGTCTCCTATAACCAACTGACTTCTATCTCCCTGGACTCATCCATTTCCTCCTATTTTCAGGCTCACCTCCCTGCCCACAATCATAATTGTCTATCACTGAGTCTTCTCCAAGTGGACCTTCTCTCCTGCAGGTGGTTGGGGGAGGAGCACTCAGGCTCTGGAATGATCTGACCATTGTAGAGTCAGATAAAGTGCCCCCCTCTGTTCCAAGGCTGCTACCTCTGTTGTTACAGCCTGAGGCTACACTAATCTTCGGGTGTTCCCGACATCCTGAAGCTGTCACCGGTCTGATGGGCAAGAGGCCCAGCGACCGCTCAACAGGCTTTCCTGCTTAGCTTCGCCATGCCCACCCTGTTTGGGCAGCAGTGCCTGCATGCCAACACACAGAGGAAATTAATGTTGTTCCCTTCGCCCTTGGCTGCTGCTGTCTCCTCTGCCACAGCAGATAAGAGGGTTGACATCCAGAGGGAGCCTCCCAGGCCCCAGACGGGAGCAGCAGCCCTGATGAGATGCAGGGGCACCGGAGCCCCAGGACAGGAAGTTCTCCAGGCGAGTGTGAGAGAGATCACACATTGTCAGCCTCAGACACCAGCACGTCCTGGCCCTTGTAGACCAAGGATGGCGAATGCAGGAAGCCCCAGAGGCAGCCAGCGGGTTAGTTCCAGTGAACAGGCACCCATGCTGGTGTCAGTAAGGCTTAGAGGGCCGACAGACGGGTCCAATGCCTTTTCTTACCCACCTGTCCTCACCAACCCAAAGGAAGCTAAGTCTCCAGTCAGCCTGTCCTGAACACTCATCCGGCTGGGAATTCACTTTCTTCTTGGAAGCTGGAGCCTGCTGTAAGTCTCCCAGCCCTGCTCAGATCTCCACAAGCACTGGGTTGGCCACAGCCATGACGCAGACCCCCAAGAGGCTCTGCTAGGGTCAGGAGGATGAACAGGACACGGTCAAGGGACCCACAGAGCTTCCACAAGTCCCTCCTGGGACAGGGGAGGAAACTGAAGCTTACAGAGGACTAGGAAGCTGCCAAGGTCCCACAGTGAGACAGTGGATTCCTGGGTCTCAAACCCTGGCCACTGCCTTGGGGGTCACCTGAACAACAGCCACACCAGCGTCTAGTTGGATATACCCAACTGATGGAGGGTTTGGGGGATGGAGGGACATGAGGACACTCAGGAAGAACAGGGCAGTGACTTGAGGGCAGAGATGCTGCAATGGGAGACATGGCCACTGGGCTTCTGCTGGTGGCCAAGATGCTGGGCTCTGAGCCCCTAACCTTGACCTCCCAACACTGGGTCCGTGACCTCAAAACCACCCCAGTGCCCCTCACTTTTTGGAACCAGTGGACAGGATCACCTACTTGTATTCTGTGTGACAGTATTCAGTCCATGTCCAAAAGCCAGCCTTTCTCCTTGGCCAGACTGAGACTCTGGCAATTCCTAGCCATGGATTTCTTGGTGGTAAAGAGATGATGAACGATTAATCAGCGGAGCACTAGAGGAGGCTGGCTCTGTTGCTTTAAGTTTTTGCTTGCTGTATGCATCCCAAAAGACGGGCTCCCCATATAGACCCCCACAGGACAGCCAATGGAGATGGTGCATGGCGCCCAAAGAGAGACTCGGACAGAAATCTCTGCTATCTGTACTCTGCAATGACTCTTCGTCCAAAGGGTTACCGTTCTTTATCACCAACACTTCCCCATTCCATTCACAGGAAGTGCTGCCCCAAACTGCATAATCTGTTACATTCAATGAGACGAAAGCCCTGCACCACCGACGCTGTTCCCGGAGCTGCGCCCTGCGCCAGTAGAGTTTTAGTGTGCTCTAAATGCAGCGACAATCAGGAAAATGCCCACTCAACGGCTTCTTCCGCCCATTCCCATCTCACAGAACACAGCAGAGGCGGCGGGATAAAGAGATAGCATAACGATCTCTGATTGCATTTTTAGTACGTCTCTGACAATCCTGTTTAAACACTTGCCAGTGTCTGGGAGACACGCATGAGCAGACTTCCCGGTGTGGCGCGCAGTCCAGCCCAGCATCAGGGTGCAGTGAGCTCTGAGAGGCAGCCGTGAGCCACCGTCGGATCTTGGTGTAGCTCGGGCACACGCGCACCAGCACTGTGGAGAACACAGGCTGGAGAGGCGAGGAGAGAGGGAAGTCGGTGGGCACCCCAAACAGGCGGGGGAGCCCAAGATGGGTGCCAGCCGATGGTCAGGCCCAGGAGAGAGAGCGTGGGCCTGGGCTGCATCTGCAGAGGCCAGGTTCACAGGCCCTGAGTCCGGATCTCCCCGTGCGATTAGCAGTTCACACTCAGTGCTTCCGGACACTTTGCACACAAGGCCACTGTCCCCACCACACAGATGAGAGGCCAGGTCTGCAGGCATAGGGCCAGCTAGTCCGCAGAGCGTTGCCGAGCTCTGGGGCAGGGCTGTCTCTAATGCGCTGGTGCCCTGGCCTAGCTGGGGCAAGTGGAGAGTGACCCTGGCCAAGAGCCCCATCAAGGGGGGGTGAGGGGCAGGCTACAGAGAGATTGGTGTTTACATGGAGGGAACCCAAAGGTGGGTCACTTGCTACCTCTGAGAAGTGTTGACCTGGCAGGGTCAGTGCCTCCCAGGTCAGAGGGACCCCAAGGTGTCAAAGCTTGGGGATGCGGGGAACATAAAAGCATGAGTAATACATCCTGGGCATTCACCCCTGTCACCGCATTATGGGGCTGTTTGGAGATTTAAATGCTCTGTCTGTCAGGCAGCCCAGAGAGGGGGCTGGGAAGCCAGAGGCTAGAGGCTCCCAGAAGTCAGGGCACTGCCCGGGGCACACAGAGCTCACTGCCAATGTCTGGTGCTGTGGCACTCCCACAGGACGGCCACCTGCTGGGACAGCCACCCCTCCACTGAGTCGCAGGCCCACGGTGCCACCCGCCTCGCCGGCCCCTGCGGGTCCCATGTGGGAGCCTCCTGGATCTACAACTCCACATCAGTGCCCGTATTTAAAAGGCAAATGAATTTCTCTTCTGTTCTATCTTAATAGCCAAAATGTTTAACTTTGAAACATTTGTTTTTCCTGGGAAATGTTTTTAAAACAGGAACATTCAGTCCCCATCCTCTTTGACTGCTTGTTTCCATTGCATCACACATATGACGGGCTGGAAGGGAGAGCGGGATGCTCTCCCTCCCCCCCCCAAATAAAGCTGCCTGTGGCCAGAGGACTCTGTGGGAACCTCCCGGAAGTCACAGCCTGGCAGAACATTCAGGCAGCCCAGAGACACTCCCAACCCACCACTCACCACCGTGACCCTCATCAGGAGGGGACCTGGCGGTGACCATGGCTGCTGTACACAGAACTCAGAGCTGTGGCGCCCCCTGTCGGTGCTGTGCCCTCATCTCACACCCCCACACACACACACACACGCACCCACACACACACACACACACACACTCACCCCTCTCAGCTGTTTGAGGCCCCCCAAGGACCCCTCCTGTCCCTCTTTCTGAGATAAACCCAATTCAACTCAAGTTGGGTCCAAGCACCACATCCTCCAAATGCCTTCCATGAGCACCCTGTTTTCAGTGGACCCCCCACCAACACCCAGCCAGGCCGCACCATCTCCCCAGTTTGTCTGCCAGTCTCCCCGCTAGCCTGAACTCTTCAGGGCCAGCCCCTTCCTAATTCATCCCCTAAGCCCCAGGACAGGGCGTGGCACCCCACGGGTGCTCAATCCACGTTCTCTGAATGCACGAGGAGCTACTGAGCCCTCAGGACAGATGACAGAGGCCAGAGAGATCAGACGACTGGGCAAGGTCTCCTGAGTGATGGCCTGCAGAACACCCTGGGGGGCTGAGAGGCCCGGATCGTGAGCACGGTTCAGGGGCCAGCCCGTCAGGCAGCAGCCTGCAAGCCCTCATGGTTTTCACTAGCTGGACGGATATCAAGAGCCCAGGGCATCCAGGCCCAGGCTGCAGAGCTGGCACTGTGTGGCTGGATGGTCCTGGCCTGGGGTCAGTGGGCTGGTGGGCTCAGCTCTGCCCCCCTCACCCTAGAACCCAGAATGAGGCCTTTCCCTCATTGGGCCTCAGTTTCCCCATCTGTTCCCCATGGAGGTACTACAAGGGTCTTAGCTCTCTGATACCCTCCAGGCAAGTGGGTGCCGGGGCCAAGTGGAGGGACCAAAGGGGCACTTCAATGGGACGGCATGTATGTACGAGTATGAGAAGGGATGGCCTCCAAGGGCAGACTCTGAAGGCTAAAAAGAGGGAGACTGAAGCCTTGTGGGGAGCAGGGAGCCACAGTGGGAGCTGTCCAGGGGCAGAGTCAGACCTCGAACCTGTAACGGGCGTGGCCCCTCCTGGCCTGGCCACTCGGAAGAGGGAGGTCTACTCTCAGGGGAAAACGGGACTCCAAAGAGGGTGGGCAGGGAGGTGAGGGCCCAGCAGGAGGGGCAGGACCAGTGAGAACACAGAGTGACCAGGGACAGCCCAGCCCTTCCCCACGTAGTTATCAGAGCTGCGGTCAGGCTTGGAAACCGAGGACCAGGGAGAACCTACAGATGTTGATATCAGGGTTCCCCAAAGACACTACTGCACGTGCATGTGCATACACGTGCACACACACAGCTTGACTGCAGCTTTCCAGAGTCCAGTTCTTACACACATACACACACACACTCATACACACACAAAATGATCGGCAGGCCTCTGAGAAAGACCCCAAACTGAAAACAGAGGAAAAGGCCAAATCAAACAGGAGAAAGGAAATTGGAGGAAACAGGGCTGAGACGGGAGGAAATTTTTAATACATAATTAACACCCTCAGTGAGATAATAGATGATACAGCATCCATGAAATGCTAGCAGGATACTCTTACACAAGAAACAAAAATGGAGCAAGACTGTTAAAAATCTGGCTGAACCACAGGAAGATGAACTGGTAGAAATCTTCCCAAAACTAAAACAAACAGATAAATAAGTAACAGGCAACGAAAGATAAGAAAATCAGAAAAATCAAAATCAGAGCTCTAATATATGGGTCAGGGTTAAGTGTGATGGAAGACGAAGCAGGTAGGAAACCTGAACCGCTTGGTACCGCTGAGGGTCTGAGTGCTGGGATTACACTGGCACCAGCTTCAAAGGCAGACAATCTGGCTAAGAAGCCCCTTACCTGGGCAGGTGAGGCAGCCCCAAAGACACCACAGCTGTCACCTGAGAAGAGTGAGACACTTTCCCTCATTCTGTTCCTCACAACTATCCCACAAGATGGGTGGTATTATTTGGAGGGTAAAGAAATTAGGCCTCCATGAAGCTCAGCACCTAAGTGACTGGTGGGCAGAGAAGTGGAAATTTGAACCCAAATCCATCTGAAGCTGAAACCCTCGATTTCCCCGCCTGTCACAACCTGTGCCCTAACATGAAGCCAGAGCCCTGCAGGACATGCTGGGAGACTTCCTAGTTTGGTACACACAAGGAACTCCTGTCCAGCTCTCAGCTAACCACTGAGCTGACCAAGCAGAGACTTTTAGTGGCCACATGAGATAAAGAATACAATTTACAGTCCAGGAAGGCCACTCACAAGCAGGAGTAACAACAAACCTCAGTAAGGGCATCTGGTTTCTATATTTGGTAATTCATATTATGGAAAATATCCAGTTTTTTTTAAATGATGCACACAATGAAACAGAAGACTACAGACCATAGACAGGAAGAAACACAGAAACTGTCCTGAGGAAACCCAGATGTTGTCACTTAATGATGCCTCTAAATCAAGTTTTAGAAACATGTTCCAAGAACTTAACGAAAGTGTCTAAAGAATTACAAGAAATTATGAGAATGACGCTTTAGCAATTAGAGGATATCAATCAAGAGATATGACTGTAAAAAAGAATCAAATTTTGGAGCTGAAAACTAAGATACCTGCAATGAGAATTTCACTAGAGGGTCTCCATGGTAGTTTCTAGCTGGAAAAAGAACAAATAAACACACTTCGAGATACATCACTGAGATGAACCAGTCTAAAGAAGAGAAAAGAGAAAGGATGGAGAAAAATGAACAAGCCTCATCTCCCTGGGGGCCACCATCGGCCATGCTGTTATGGTTTGTGTCTAGATGTCCCCCCCAAAGCCTCATGGGGTCATAGGTGGGGCTGGCACTAGAGTGTGTGCTTTCTAAATTAGTCCATTGATTGGTTTGGCATAGTTCTGCTGGGATCAAGGATGTGATGCTAGGATTAAAGGTATTAAGGTTAAGGGTGGGAGTGCTACCCACCCCAAAACCAGGTAGCCTGAATAAGACATAAGGGACAGAAAGAGGCTTGCCTACCCTCTTTTTGCTCCTCGTGCTTACCTTGCTGCCTTCTGCCAATCTGCCATGCCACTCTGCTTTGGAGCCAGCCGATTGTGCACTGAAACTTCTATAAACTGTAAGCCAAATAAACCTTTCCTCCCTTAACTTTGGGTGTCAGGTATTTTGTCTCAGCAACGAGAGAAAAGTAACTAAAACACATGCCAACACACGTGTGACAGGAGCTACATGGAACAGACAGGAGTCTTGAAGAAACAATAGGCAAAAATGTCCCAAATTCACGGAAAACATCCATCCACACATCTAAGAAGCTCCAAGCAAGATAAACTCAAAGAGACCCACACTCCCATACACCATTACTGAAGTCAAAAGTAGAAAGAGAAAAATTAGCACACACAAAGAAGCCACAATAAGACCAACACCTAACTTCCCATCAGAAACCATGAAAACCAGAAGGCAGTGGAAAGTCACGTAAGAAATGCTTGGCGGAGGGGGAGGGGAGTGTTCAGTCAAGAATTCCATGTGATTTAGTCAACAAATACAATGAATGTCTACATTTTTAAAAATTTGTTATAATAAGACACATTGCCATTAATCCCCCCTCAAAATCCTCTCCCTCACTCCAAACACTCATCCCATCATTCCTGCCACTTTCCAAAGCAGCTCTGGAAGTCCTCTCGACAAGTGTCTTTAGTTGTGTTTTTATGGCTGCCTTGATGTCTTGAATCAATTGAAAACATTTACCTTTCATGCTCATTTTTACTTTGGGGATGAGCCAGAAGTTGCAGGGTGCCAAGTATGATGAATAGTGGATGAGGACACACTAGCATGTTTTTATAAGCTTGTCTTTCCACTGGGTGACACATGGCAGCATCATTCACCATATTTTTTTTTATCATACCATGTAAAAGACACTCACGAAAGAACCCTTCTAGAACTGCTTCAGAAAGTGGTAAGAACAATGAGATAAGTGTGCTTTAGCAAGGGGGAGTATTTTGAGGGAGATTAATGGAATGTGTCTCTTATTATAATAAAACTTTTTATTTAAATAGTCACTGTACATTTTGATTGCATTTCAAATATCTAATAAAACTACTCTTAAAAATGGAGATTTCTTTCATTTATACTATCAATTTATCTTACTTCACTGAAAAGAAAGTTTTGTGTTATTATCTGTTCATTTCTTTTTTTATAAAAATCTGGTTTATGTCTTGTACTCCAAGTAACTACTTTGAAGATAACAATACACAATGTACTAACTATTGCTATTCTTTCATTCTTTTGTTGTGAAATTTTGTTTTATTTTTTCATAAAATAAATTTTTTTTAAGTGGAGAAGAAATTAAGTCATCCCTAGTTAAACCAAATCTGACAGAATCTATTACTAGCAGACATGGTCTACAAGAAACACTAAAAGGGGTCTTTCAGGCTGAAATGAAAAGGTGCTAAGTAGAAACCCAAATCCACAGGAAAAAATAAAAAACAGTAATAAAGGTAACTACATAGGTAAATACAAAATTCAGTACCAATGTATTTTTGCTTGTAACTCTGTTATCTGATCTAGTTTAAAAGACAATTACATAAAAGAATAGTTATAAAACCGTGTTGACAAGCTTATAATGCACAAAAATGTAATTTGTATGATGATAATAGCACAAAAGAGATGGAAAGTATTGGAATGCTATATTAAAGGACGGCTTCTGTATATTAATGAAATTAAGTTGCTATTAATCCAAATAAGACTGTAATAGCATAAGAAGATTAATTATAAACCCCAGAGTAACCATGAAGAAATGTTTTCAAATATAGTAAAGAAAAAATAATTATAGTATGTCCCCTCCTTATCTGCAGGACCCCCTAAAACCAGTAGGTACCTAAAACCAGGGCTAGCACCAAGCCCTATGCAGACTACCTCATATATACATATATATGTATATATGAGATAAATTTTTGTTATAAATTAGGCATAGTAACAGATTAACAACAACTAACAATAAAATAGAGCAATTATAACATGCTATAATAAATGACATGTCGATGTGGCACTGCTCCCTTCCCCCTCCCCCCCCAGCCTACTCTGCTATCCTCGCCCTCCTCCGTCTCGCCACCACATGAGACGATACAGAGCCTACGTGATAAGATGAAGTGGGGTGAACGACGAAGGCTCTGGGATGCCTCTCATGATACGCTGGAAGCACCACTGTGCCGCAGAAGTCTTGTTGACCACAGGTAACTGAAACCCTGGAAAGAGACCAAGGAAAAGGGGGTGGAGAGACCACCTAAACTGGTTAACTAGAAAACACCTACTTAACCCGAAAGGAGGCGTGAATGGAACAGAGGGAGAAAAATGACGCAATACACTTAGAAAGCAAAGAGCAAATGGCAGGTACAGATCCTGGAGGCCCAATCAGGCTCATTTTAGAAACAAACAGTTCTAAAATTTTAGAAGTCGATGAGGTTTGGAGTTGGAAAACCCTAAGAGGCCACCTAGGGTCTTCGCCCGCACCAGCGCCACCATCAACAAGGTCTGACAAGAGGCCTCAGACCGGAAGGCCAATCCTGGCCCTGCCTTGCCACCGGGAACCCCAGCAGGGTCTCAGACAACCCACTTAAGAGGGGAACTAAACCTGATGCAAGGCAATGCTCTTCACAGTAGCAGCTGAAATAACTATGTGAAAACTATTTAGACTGAAAGGTTTCTGTGATATATACATACATATACGTATATAGAGAGAGATATTTCTTAGGAAAGCCAAGTGTCTGAAGGCTGAATAAACACTTTGGACATTAGAATACTCCAAAATAAAATCGCCTCACCACCTCTGTTTATTCATTCCTTCATTCTGCAGTCACTTTCTGGACTCTCATAGGCACCCCCAGTAAGGACAACTGGACACAGGTCCCATCACAGCCCCCCTCCCACACCAGCATGGCAGGAAGACCAACATGAGCAATCAGGAATTTGCAATAAATGGGGGCACATCGGGTCCTACAGAACTGCAAACGGCAGCACTTTTTCCTTCCCCTGGCAGGAGTAAGGCTGGGGTTTGTGAAGGCTGATAGGAGGAAATGGGTTGAGGACACAGAGCAGCTCCCTGCACCCCTGAGAAGGCAGCACCGCGAACGGCATCCCCAAGAGCAGCCAGAGCGGAAACCATCCAGCACATCTGACGACATCCTAGAAGCCCAGAGCAGACAAAGGGGAGGGCTGGAGCCAGACCCGGGAGGGACACTGGGCTCACACCAGGCACTCTGAACACCAGGCTACGCCTGGACTCGCTGGGACACGGCACAAACCTCAAGAGTCTTAAGGGAGGGGGCACAGGGATGGATCAATGGATGTAAAGTGTCTTTCCAACCCAATCTGACAAATACCAGTTTGCAAAGTGACTATTTTAAGAGGCTGGATGTTACCAAAGAAAGCCCCGCTCTGTCGGCTCGACGCTTCCCCTTCAGTGTCGGGGCTGTCAAACCAGCCCGGAATTAGCTTGCAGGCCCCGCGCCACTCTCCCATCTTCATTTGCATCATGCTCACTCCGAAAGGTGTGAAATTCTTCTTAAGAGAAATCAAAGAAACAAACCTATACACTTAAAATATCTGTTTTCCTTTGAAAACAAATTTCAAAGGACCAAATCCTAACTTTTAAATGCCTGATTAAAAAAGAAATAGGAGATACCATAGGACAATATGAGTAATAGTAATTAAAGCAACCATCAGAAGAGCACCAACTCTGTGCCAGGCACTTTAGATGGGTACATAAAATAACCACCCACAGAACCTTCCTAATATTAGGTCAATTTACAGAAGGAGAAACTGAGGCTGGGAGAGCAGCAGAAGATGTCCAAGGCCGGATGGCTGGGAAGAGCTAGGCAAGGATCCAGGATCTACCACTCGAACGGGATCCCAGCAGCAATGTCTCTGGCAACCCTGCACAGCGGGTGTGTCACCTGATCTCGTGGATGAAGACCCGAGACCGGGCCGGGCCATGCTGGGGAGTGCATCTGTGAAGCCCTTTACCCTGGCCGCCCTCTCCTTTCAAGAAGGAAAGCCCAGGGCCACAGCCATGGCCACGGCCCCTGTCCCTTTGAAACTGAGACTCATGCTGCAATTTGGAGAGATTCCAAAGGACCTCTGGCCACAGGAAACAGCGAGCAGGAGGGAGGCCCGCTGTCCTCTGTTCTCAGACACCTGCCAATGAGGCTTTCCCAGAAGCTGAAGGCTTATCCTGAGCACAGTGTGACTGGTTCCCTCGAGGCTTGCATCCATGTGCCTCTCCCCACGACGGCCAGCACCCCCAGGAACACCCCACAGCTCTGCAAGCCTCCTGCTGGGCCCTCCTGGCCCAACCACATCTGCTTTACCCTTTGAGGCCTCCACACTTCCCGCCCCTGCCTGCCTCCACCTCCCCACAACCCCACCCGCAGCTCTAGGGGGTACCACACACAGGAGATATGGAGACAGGAAGCAATTCCCTTGCACCTGAACTGAGCTTCCATACCACCTGTGTTATCTTGTTGAACCCTCTCAAAGGCCCTGTGAGACATGTTCCACTCGTTCCCCCTTTAGCAAATGAAAAATCTGAGGTCCAGGAAGATGAATCTAGCCACCCAAGCTCAGGCAGCTGGAAGCAGGGTGGCCCAGCTTTGGTTTCAGGCAAGGTCTGGGCTCTCACCTGCGTCTCTATTGTATGTTGTGACACTCGGGCCCATGCTCCCAGACGGTGGGTGGAGGAGCTCCAGGCCATGGAGAGGGAGCTGAGCCTGGGATGAAGGCAGACAGAGCCATGCCTGCAAGGAGATAAACAGCGCCCACACTGGGACCTAGGGCTTTGGGACAGAGAAGGAGCAGGTTCCTTCATTTAGACAAAACAACACTGTGTCGGCTGCTGTCCGTGGTGCTGAAGACTCAGCCTTGGCCTGGGGGCTCAAAATCCCCACCATGGAGACCTGATTGCACCAGGAAACCACATCTACTCATCTGTAAAGTAGGACCCAGGATCCAGGCTGTTTGTTGCAAAGGAGGAGTGAGAAACCATCCAAGCCTGGAAACTGAAGTGCTCTCCAGAGGAGACTACTGTTAACCCCCATGTGACTAAAACACGAGGCCTCATAGCAAAATGTGCTTTTTGAATATGAAATGTAGGCTGTTGGAAATTCTCCTGTTCCATCAACAGCTTAAACATGACTTGTTTAGTTGGCCTTGGTGCTACAAGACATTCTTCCTGCACATAAATGTCAAAACCATTTTGAAAAACAAGAACTTGCCTGTGGAAAGGGCTGGGATTCTCTGAATACATAAGGAGTAGCTCCCACATAAAAAGGTCACCTTAGGAGAAACTGTAACCATTCTAAAAAGAGAATAGACCTCAGGTTAGAATCCTGACTCTACTTTTATTGCTGTAGGCTCTTGGGCAAGCTCCTTCCTTCTCCCAGTGCCACTTCCTCATCTGTAAAGACAATAATAGCAGAAACCTCCCGGAGTTGTCTGCTGCATTGTCCAACAGCATAGCCATAAGCTCCCTGTGGCTATTTAGTTCCAAAATAACTAGAACAAAGTAAAATGCAGAAGTCAGTTTCTCGGACACACTGATCTCATTCCAAGTGCTCACTGTCCTAATAGGCTGGGGGCTATCTTAAAGCATTTCTACCATCTCTGAAAGCCCTTTGGGAAAGTGCCAATTAGGGGCTTGCTACTTAAAGTGTGGTCCCTTCTGAAAGAGCCTTGGAAAGAGTAAAAATGGCATTTTTCAGGGGCTTGTTAGAAATGCAGAATCCCAGGCCCACTGGACACCTGCTTCGTTGGGATCCACATTTAGCAAGATCTCCTTGCCCCAGGTCTTCACCCACTGAAGTCTGAGGAGGGAAGGTGGGAGGGTTCGTCAAGAGACCAAGAGGGCAGACCCGCCCACCTCTCCTAGCCACGACCATGTTCTCCACACCAGAGTGGTCCCAGAGCCCCTGACAAAGCTCATGTGAGTCCAGGGCCAGGAGGCAGGCAGGGGAAGGTGGGAGAGACAGTGAAAGCCAACTCTTGCAGGCATCTCAGAACTTCACATGCTCACAGAGACAGAAGATTTGAATTCTGTCCTGGCCAGGATTTTCTGGCTCGTGGATTATTCCTGTTCTGGAATAAAATCCAGCAAGAGAATGACATTTTTAAAAACCCACAGGCTTATTCCATATCCAAACACATCTCTCCATGTTTGTGGGGAAAAAAAAAAAGCCTCCCAGCAAAAAAATGTTGCTTCCTCCAGTTCTTAAGCGACCAGCCAGCTATGTCTCCCAACAGGTCCACAGATGTGAAAAAGGGCTCTCGAGTGAAGACGAACTGAAGGGTGAGGACCAGGAAGCCTGGGGGCACCTCAGAGCACAGGTCTGGAACACACCCCGCCTCATCCACAGGACCGCAGCCTGAGAGGAAGGTGGCAGTGTCCCTCCCGATATGGGAAAGTGACCTGACCTCAGCCAGGTCCCGGGAAGCAGGGGAGCTGTGAGTCAAACCCAGACGGTCCCACCTGGTCCTGGCTGCCACTCACCCTGCTCTGTCTCATCACGCTTGGGCGTTTTCCTGTTTCTGTGCCTCTTGAGTGGGACTCCAGCGGGGCTTGCTGCCACCACGGCCCTGGCATCCAGCGCAGGGTGTAAAACAACACAAGGGCCCCATAAGTGCATACTGGGGGAGGAATGCCCATAAGCCCATGGCAAGGAGGAGTCCCAGCCCCCCACAGGCTGTGCCGACCCTCCACTTGTCCAAATAAATGCCCAAGTCCGCCCAAGTGCCGCGTCCTGCACTCATCTCGGCCCCCATCTGGCCTCTCTTCTGCCCATTGCTCCCACAGACACGCACAGAGCTCCGGCCGCGTGCCTCCTTGCCAGTTCTGGCACGTGCCAACACTGCCAGCTTAGAGTGCCCCCCAGATGTGGGCACAGCCGACTGCCTCTCTCAGGTCTCTGCTACTTCACCTTGCCCCACCACTCACTGTCCCCTTGAGCTGACCCCTGTCACATCATAGCTCTGCGGCCTGGCCGGGCTTCTCCTGCCCACGGCTGTGCCCCTGTGCCCAGAATCAGCCCCAGCACATCAAAGTGCTGAGAAGCCTCCACCGAGGGAATTGACAAGTGCACACCAGGAAACAGACACCACCAATGGCTGCCGTGGGGCGGGGTCCTGCACACGTGAGAAGCAGCCAGAGGACATCAAAGGCGCCTACGAGAAGACGCAAGGGAGAATGGAGCTCGGCTGTTCCAGGGTCCTTCCAGGAGGAGTGGGGATGTTGACTGACTTTAGACTGTAAGTCAGATATGCATATTAAAAATTTATGAGTTAACTACTAAATGAATCAAAAAAGAATGTAGAATTTCCAAACCAGTAGAGGGGAAAAAAAGAAACTTCAATCAATCCACAAGAGGGCGGAGGTGTGGGGGATAGAAAGCGCCAAGTGAATGACGGAAATGGATGTGTTTTATAGACTAGGAAGCTCTAAACAAATATTCGTTCTTATTATTCAAATATAAAAACCTTTCCCAAGGTTCTCCTGCAGAGAAAGGACCCAGGTCTGGTCCCTGAAGTCACTCACAGATGAATGAGAGGGACACTGGGCACACATCAGGAGACAGACCAGAAGCGCTAGCCCCCCTCCCAGTCATCACAACCAGTGGCCCAGAGTATTTCCCTTTTCACTTTGGCCCCCAGGATAATCAGGTCCCAGTTTCCCATGGAAACAGCCTGTGCAGCCCTGGATATTGATATTCTGGGCTCTCCCTCCAAACTGCTTTATTTTTTTAACCCATCATTAGTACTCTACCATTTTACTATCTTGTTTTTATAAACCATCTCAAACTCCAAAAGCAGGTAAAAAACTCAAACAAATAACAGTAGACAGAAAATAAAACTATGCAAAAACTTCCAGAGATACCAGGTCTTTCTGAGAAATGCAACTCTACTTTATTTAAATGTTTTTTATATTTTAAGTTATGGTAGATATACTTTGAATGGTAGTCTTTTAAAAGCAAGAAAAAGAAAAAAGCACTACTATATAACCTATTACACACACACACACACACACACACACACACACACGTCACACTCACCAAGTGAGCTTCATCTCATGTCCACAGCCATTTTGTTGTAAATAGATAATTAGCACTTAAGCACACCTTTCCAGGGGTTTCCACATTAACATGAAAATACTGTAATTACATCTGGCCAAGATTGCTTGACTACAACTTAGAATTACAGATTTTTCATCTTGATTAGAAGTTAATTTTCTCCCTTTTAGCCCCTAAAATGCACTTTGGCTTTGCAAGGAATTTTTTTAAATAAAGAATATAGCAAATTAATTTTTTAAACAAATATCAAGCCTCCGTTCCATACGCATTCCCTAGCCAGGCGTTGATGTCACCCCTCTGTGGGTCCTCCACATCCCGCCGCCCCAGCCAGCTCCCAGGGGAGACCCAGTGTTAGCAGAAAAAAATTAAATATTCGATCTCAAGTCTTTGCAAGAACAGCGACGCGTTTCTGAAAATGTCTGAATTGGGACACTGTATCCAACAGATGAGCAAATGAACCAGAATCCATTTTAAGTCTACTGCACACATTCAGTGAAAATTATTGTTAGCTCTCAGAAAAAAAAAAAAAATTGGTTGAATTTTCTTTTTTATTTAAGTGACCACAACACAAAATCTTTTTTCATTCTTTGAACAAATTATTTGTTGGATGGCTATCTTGTCAGAGGTCACGGGGTCCTGCGGGTACCAAGTAAACAATTCCCTCACCCAGAACCTTATTCCCTACTGATGTCACCCTCCAGATTGGAGCCAACTCCCGCCTCTGTCTGTCCCTTGCCCACGTCAGGTCCAGCTAGGTCACCCTGGCTTCTCGCCTAGGCCTGCACCGGCCTCCCAGAGCCCCAGGGCCTCTCCTGTCTGCAACACTCACATTCTGCTCAAACCCAGAGTCAGCTCGTCCCTCTCGCAACCTCTAACCCTCCAGTAAACTCCGCAACCTCCCCCAGCAGGCCCTGACAGCTGCGGGCCTGGGCCTCTCTCTCCTAGGCTTGCTGAGCTCACCAGATTCAGCCTCCCCTTCACACCAGGGACATCACAGCACAGACCTGCCCTCCAAGGAGCCGTCGCTGGCCACCTCATGTCAGCAAACTCCCAGTCCCCCACCCCCAGTCACTAATCTGAGTCATGGACCACATATCTAAAATGATCCCGTTTGCTTACTAGGTTTACCCTTTACCACCTGTCTCTGCTTGAGGACAGGGCCACTTCTCTATACCTGTCACTGAATCTCCCACACCACACCGGCGAACACAGCAAGCCCCAAGACATGCGTTGACTGGCTGCGTGCAGAGCTCTGCCCTATCCCCACTGCCCGCAGGAGAGACAGACACTCTGCCAGCCCATGCTGCAGGCTCTGAGGTGGGTGGCCACAGGGACCTGACCACAGTGGCCTCCCTGGGTGGCCCTGAGCTCAGCCGAAGCACCAGGAGGGGGCTGAGTTTACATGGGGTCTTCTTTGAGTGAAGCAGACACTTGGGAGAAGGGAGGTCACCTGGCCAGTGGGGGCCAGAGGCAGAAGCGTTTGCACCCTAACCCAGGTCAGGGTGGCCTCTCAGGCTGCACCTGCCCAGCCAAGCCACTGACACCCAGGCACTGTGGCAGCCATTCCCAGGAAGATTCGCATCCCCTTCCACACCAGCTAGGAGTGCAATGCTCCACTGCCCTGAGGCCAGCTGGGGACCCTGGCCTTGCTGGGGTGCACCCCAGGGCAGGTCCTTTTTCCAGGGCCTGAGCATAACTCAGGGGATGTGAGCTGTGGCCACAGTCATGTGACAATCTCACAGAGTACCGGCCACACCAGCAAAAGGGACAGAGGGGCAACACTGGCTTCCCAGCCCCACACGAACACTGAGAAGGAGCCTGTTGTGGTTTAGATTAAGAGTGACCCCCAAGAGTCTCATGCTGCCAGGTGGGGCTTTTGGAAGAATGATTAGATCACGGGGGGCTGTACCCATCAGTGGATTCATCCGTTGATGAGTTGGTGGCCAAATGTGCTGTTGGGAGGCAGGGCCTGGATGGAGGGGACAGGCCACTGGGGTGTCACCTAGAAGGGTGTATCTTATCCTCAGCTCCTCCCTTCTTCCTCTCCGTTTCCTGACTGCTGTGGGTAAGCAACTATCCTCCACCTGGCCCTTCCACCATGTTGTTTCTGCCTTGGAGCTGGCGACCATGCGGACTGAACCCTCCGGAACCATGAGCCAAAATAAACCCTCAAAGTGACTAACACCAAGCACTGCGAAGCCAGGATAGCACTCCTGTCTGGGCAGAGAGGTAAGGAAGATGACAATAATAAGGGAAGGAGACACACAAGCAGGGGCTTGCACATGGCCAGGGACAGAGCCGCAGAGGCATCCAGGGGGACAGCTCCAGCTGCACCTGAACAGTCCCCTCCAATTGTCATCACTTCTGTGCCTGTGAGCTGCATGGGAAGCAAGGTCCCCTGCCCCACACTGACCCCTCGCCCCACCTGGGTCCAGACAGGGGTTTTCGAAGAGAAGCAAAATGGGGGCCTTGGCCCCAACACAGTGGCACAGGAGGCAAGAACCAGAATGGCCGCCCTGAAGAATTCTCCAGCTCCCTTTCTCTCCCTTCCTCCCTTGAAGCTTTTAATTAAGGGTTTACTTGCAAAAGACCTAGTTCTATTTAACTAAATCCTTGGACCCCTTTTATATTGTCTTATATATCGCTTTATGCGAGGGCGCCAGGAAAAAGTTAATTATAACTTCTAAATACTCCATTAAGGGCCGTCCCCATCCTCCCTGCCTGACTGCTCGGGTAGTACCACTTAATTAAGTGGTTCATCGTGCGACTCACAGACCTCGCCCTGCTTCACATTGCACACAGGGGCCAGGCATCCCTCCGGGCCAGGCTGGGCTGGGCTCAAGGACCTGCGGTGACCGGGTGTGATCTCTGACCTCAGCAGTGAGCAGGATCCTGCAGGAGAAAGGGGAGCCCGGCAGATCAGCTCATTAGGGTGCCCGGGGCAGCTCGGCAGGTGATTAAGTGGCAGCGCACCATGGGACACACAGCAGCAGCGTCAGAGGAACGGCAGAAGCAGCTGGCATCAGCCTCAGAGGCTGTGGGAGGGGTGTGGAGCCCCATGGGGAGGGTCCTACTGGGAGGGAAGTCAATGTGGGACAAAGGAGTCTGAAGTCCTGGTGGACATGAAGGAGGAGGTGTCTCGGGGAAGCCCTGGCTCCAAAGAAGATGGAGACATTCCTCAGGTCTGGGCTGGAACTAGAGCTTGGGGTCGCAGTGGCTGTAATCTGGGACACCGATGATTGAGGAGCCCCTCACGGGCAGGAAGAAAGGAGGAGATGGAGAAGGGGCCCTGGAGAGCCAGCGGGGAAGCTTCTCCTTCCTTGTTCTTTATAGCTGAAGAACGTGCTCTTAGCCATGTTTCAGCTGCTCGCTGGGCCAGGTACAAATCATGCTGGCGTCTCAAGCTTGTCCTCTCACGGCCCTTGTCAATTTGCGATGTCCCCTCCTGTCTGTCCAGAGGTGACCCTGGAGGGTGACCCTAAAGGCTTCCCATGGGACTGGCGTGGTGGCTGGGACAAAGCTGACTGTGGGCCTCAAATCTCGGACCTTCTCAGGGCCAGAAGGGGCTGGGCTGAGGGCCTGGGAGGTGGACAGGGCCTGGGAGATCGGGGAGGGCTCGAGGAGAGCTTTGGAGCAGCTGGAGGACCCGGGACTGACCCCGGGCCAGCGCTGCCCCAGCCCCGACCAGGGACACCGCACCAGACACCAGGGAGGCCAACGTTTCCCCAGCTTGAGCCCACAACGCTAAGAGAAATAAGCCAGACGCCGAAAGTTAAACATCGCGTTGTTTCACTTACACGAGAAACTGAAAATACAAATGCGGAGTAAAATGAAGGAGAGACGGTAGGAAACAAGGAGGCAGACTTGTCGGAGATGGGGAAGGGATCAGGGAAAGAGGAGAGAGGGGAGAGGGGAGAGGGTATCGACAATCATCAAGATACCACACAGATGCGTCCCAATTCCCCAGAATGAATGTAATCATTATGCATCACAAATAGCAATAAAGAAGAACAATGAGTTTTGCCTTTTTCTTTGACACTATCAGAACAATACACACTCCCTTTAGGAAATCAGGGAACAGAAGGAAAAATCATAAAGCAGAAAATAATTTCCTGTGATTCCCCAACCCAGATAGCAATTGCGGAATACTCTGCAGCCTCGGCCCTGGCTGCCTTCACTCTGACTGTGGATCCAGAGTGGCTCTGGAAAGCTCTGGAAAGTGACCCCCTCTACACCCTTCCTGAGCCGCCCTGAAACTGAGGATCGACCCCAACTCCCGCTCCTGGTCCTCGGGCTGTGCTGCCCGCGCCACCTCCCGCCCACCTGCCCTTCACTCTGCCCACCTTGGGGTCTGCACCGCCCCGGGCTCTCTGCCAGGACGTCCCCACCTGAGGCCTGGCCCAAGGTCACCTCCACAGAAGGCCCCTGGGACCGGCCAGCTGAACCCAAAACCGCCTTCTCTGTCACACTTGGCAGCCACCCTGGACGGACACCTGTCGCTCTCTCTAAGGGCTCTCAGTAATTTTTTTTTTTCTCCAATACTGGGGATTGAACACAGGGCCTTTCCTCTGAGCTACATCCCCAGCCCTTTTTTAAATTTTTTATTTTGAGGCAGGGTCTCGCTAGCTCCCTACGTTGCCCATGCTGGGCTGGAACTTGCGATGCTCCTGCCTCAGCCTATCCCCACACCAAGGGGAGCCCTTATCTTGCACATGCCAGTTCAGGGAGCAATAATAACATCTGCACACGCTTTACAGTTTACAAAATTTGATTTTCCCCTCTGTCCCCAGAGGAAACGATCTGTTGGCAACATAAGGGAAGCCTGATCACCTGGATTTACAAGGCCACAGAAGCCCAGAGGAGTCACATAGCTGTCACGGTCACCCAGGCAGGAAGCAAATCGAGGGTGCCCAGGCCAAGCAGCAGAGTCCGCACCTTCACTTACCAGAGAGGTTTTGCCCTAAGAACAAGAGAGGCAAGAACGGAGAAAGAGAAGATGCCAAGAGCTTGTGAGTCCTGCCACCTGGGTCTGAATCCCAACTCTGCCTCTAACTAGCAGTGTGACCTTGAGCAAGTCCCTTCACTCTTCTGGGCCTCAGTCTTCTGCCTGTAAAGCAGAGAGACCTTGTCTGTTGTCTGGAGGATGAAATGAGGGTGCAGAACAGGGCCTGCCACACACTAAGTGCTCAATAAACACTAGCACCGTACACAAGGCAAATTACCCAACCGCGCATGGCCCACGTCTCAGCTGTGACCACTGAGCTCGGGGGACCCCACAGGGAAGTGAAATCAACTGCCAGAGCACTTCTACCACGAGCTGCTGTTTCCGCTCTTACTCGTGAGCAAATTCCTGGCCTCTCCATCAAAGGAGAGGGCTGCTCCTCCTCGGTCCAGAGCCATCTCTGCTCGAGTGACAACCCTGATTTCTGCACGCCTTGGGAGAGGCCCGGGGAGGAGCCATTAGTGAAAGGAAGACTCTACCCTGCCCACCCATAATGACACAGGCAAACAGGACACAACCTGACCACAGTGCACAGGACCAGGCCAGCCTCCTCCCCAGTCCTAACCGCTGCTGAGCGGCAGGAAAAGATCTTTCTAAAACACTCACCCCACGTGGCGCCCTCCCAGGCTGCAACCCTCCCGGTGCCCTCACTGCAGAGTCACGGTCAGGCCACATCACCATGGTGTCCCCAGATGCCCCTGCTCCAGCCAGAGCACCTGATTCCTCTGGGCGGGTGCCCCACCCCTCACCGGAGATGCCTCCATTCCACGCAAACTGCCGCCTCTTCCATTGCTGTCCCGAGAAGCCTTGGTTCCTGTACCCACAGACCAGGGGTCACATGCTTCACTCATTTGCTCCATTTTGACAGGAGCCCATTGTGACCAATTTTTCTCCGTCCGGGGGGATGCAAAGAATAACCACTGCAACCTGCGGCTGCCAACCTCAACAAAGCAGAGGTGGGAAGGAGCCTGCATAGGTGCCTGGCACCGAATGGGTGTGCAGCCCATGATGACTACAGCTCTCTGCCCTGAAAGGACCCCTGGCCCAGCCAAGCGAGGCTCCACATCGTCTGAGACCCACAACAGGAAGAGCCAGGCTGGGCAGGAGGTGCCCGCGAGGAGCAGCAAGGAGCCAGAGACAGCACAGCAGGGTGAGGGCCAGGCAGCAGCTGGGCCGGCCTGCAGGGGCCCTGGCCCACGCTGGACTTTGCACACTGCAGCCCCCACAAGGCCCTGGATTAGAATTCCTGTTTGAAAAATCAATATTTAAAGCACGGAGCCTGCCAAGTGGAAGAGAAGGCCTTGCTTGTAAATATTTTTCTCCGCTGGCAAAGCCTGGCCTCTCACTGCTGCGGCTACGCCGCCTCAATCCTGGCCCTCCGCTCCACAGCTCCCCGCCAAGTGCACAGCGGGACGCCCCTGGGGAGGCAAGGGGACCGTCTGGCAGCCACGCGGGGCTGCATATGGAGGTGGGTCGGCCCCACACCCCGTCTCCACCCAGCAGGCCTGACCGCCCAGGGACCATCCATCTCCCCCCCAACTCTGGGGTGCAGAGCGAGGGACAAAGATGCCTCACTGGGAGGTTTCTCTGGATTGAAGGCAAGCACGTTCTCCCAAGGGGCACACCAGGTTTATTTCTTTCTTATTTTGGAAAAAAAATCACAAAGCCCAAACATAAAACCCGATGGATGTACTTAGAAATCACCTCCCACCGTCGCCCGTCACGTGGGGCAGCGCTCTGCCACCGAGGCCAACAGCTGCCCACGGGAGGAGCCACATCTGGTCCCCAGGGCTCCACCGGGAGCCACAGAGGCTGAGGCATCCCTTAAGGGGTGGCCAAGCTGGTACCAGTATACACAGCCGGGTACTTGCCCTGGCATCGCCATTCCTAGAGATTCATTCATTCACCCACACACCCATTCATTCATTCATCAGTTATTTACTGGGCATCTCCCCGTGCCAGGCGCTGGGGGCTGGACAAGAGGGGATAAAACCAATGTGAATTAAGTCCCGTTGAGAGGGGGTCACCCAGGCTTCAAGAATAATCTCACAAACAGAAAATCGCGGCAGCCATGTGCTGGCAGGGAGGTCTGAAGGTGGGCGGAGGGGGTGAGAGGTCAGGGAGGCACGCAGGGCAGGCGGACAGTAACAGCCAGGAGGGTGCTGGGCAGAGCGGCAGGAAAGGCCACCAGCCGGGGACCTACCCAGCCACTCGTTGAATTTCTTCACCTCGCTCGGGAGCCCCAGCTCCGTGAAGTCGCCAGCGTGGATGAGCACATCGCCATAGGGCATCTGGATGGGGTCAGTCCTCGAATGGGTGTCAGAGATGCAGACGAAGCGCGTGTAGCCAGGTGGCTTGGGGGCATCGTGCGGCACCGGGTCCACCCTGCAGGGGAGAGAGAACAGTGGGGGTCACGGGGGCTGCAGGGCCGAGGGTGGGGCGGTCCCCGGGGTGCAGTGGAAACCGCAGCTCACAGGCCCATCAGCTCAGACCAGATGCAGTCAGACACAGACCCAGCGCCCAGCACTCCAGGGGGCCCACCCAGGTCCAGACTGGACTCTCTCACTCACAAGCCAGGCACATTTGTGTGCTCCGAGCCTCGGTTTACCCCGTGCACCACAGGAACCTTGGAGGACTGGGGCGAGAGTCAAAGACTGCGAGTGACTCACTGGTCACTGTGCCCATGTGCAACTGGCTTTATCACAACCTATCTGCTCTGAACGAAAACTGCATTTCCCAATTTTCTGTTAATTACCATCTATTTCTAGGCACACCACAGGAGCGCCGCACCTCTGTCCACATACTGTCTGCTTGTCTCTGCTTTAGACAGATGGGTCAGATTCTTTTCACCCATCCACAGCCATTTTCCACCACTGGGAGTCGCTATTGCCCCCGCCGAGGACTCCTGGACTGAAGTCCCTGGTCAGTAAAGAGCCAGCCCCAGTGCTGAGCCAAGCGCATGCTGGAGTGAGGACGGTGGAGTGGGAAAGGAGCTCTCGGGAGGCCGTGGGACACAGGCACGAGAAGCCAGGAGGCGATTTTTCTCAGCTGTGAGGTAGTGAGATCATTCTTAGACCAAGAGCCTGCCAGGCTTGGGAAGACCACCCCAGGCTTCCTATCCCAGCTCTGCCGCGTGTCACCCAGGCATGACCCCAAGTAGAACAGAGCTAGTTCCCCAGGCAAAAACACTCCATCATTTACAAAGGGTAGCACGAATGGGGTCTTTGTCCCTTGGGAGCCCATGGTGGCCCTCTGACAAGGACTCTGACATCCAGCAGGCTGAGCATGTTACCCGGGGTCCCCTGAGTACGGACGGGGCTGAGGACCCAGCTCCAGCCCCCCCATCCAGGGCTCTTCCCACCCCACACTTCCCCCCAAGCTGAACAGCTCCGCCAGGCTCCTAACGCTTAAAAACAACGCAATGACATTTCAACAAGCATCTCACTCCAAATGAGTATGCCACTCGAAGAGTTGTGCTTAAATCTAATTATGCGGCAAACCAAAAGCAGTACCGTATCAGTTACATAAATACTTTTAAAGACATCTTTCTAATTATCCTTTTTTTCAGACAATATATTTCGAAGAAATTTAATTAACACCTTATGAGAGACGTGGGTTCGGCATGCTAATGTGCAGGGCGCATCCACATGCAGGATGGAGGCAGGTGGAGGCGCCATGCCAGGCTTTCTCCTCCCGTGCCCATGTCACAGTGAGAGGACGCGCCAGGGCCCCAGAGAACCTGGGCGGGTCAGACTGGGGCGAACTTCCTGTTCGCTGCGTGCGCCTGGCGATGACCAGCCCAGAAGGCGCAGGGGCTCTTCCTCGTCTCTCTCCAGTCTGTTCACTCCTTCATTCATTCACTACAGCATATCCCGAGTGCCTGTTATACCAAGCCAGCAGGGGCCACAGGGATAAATTGGGTCCCATCGCCACCCAGCAGACTGCTGGCAGAGATAGACTTGACCAGCCAGCGACCACACAGCCACCAGCTATGACAGAGCAGCCGAAGGGCTGGCGGCCCGCGTGGTCCTGACCCTGAGTTGCTCCTCTCAGAAGCTTCCAGCAGGAGGCAGTGCCTGAGCTGGTCTGGAAGCTGAGACTCCCCCTCCCAGTTTTTCTAACCACCCCTCTGTCCTCCGAGACCCCAGCACCGGCTCTCCAAGATGACACTCTGGCAGGCAGCTGGCCGTAGCACTTGCACACCCTGCCGGACCCAACAGCTGATTGGACCAAGCAGCCAATCGCTACTGGCCTATCAGCCTGGCTCAGGAACTGGAGTGAACCAATCAAATCCATCGGTTCATATTCTCCCCACCTCTCCTTCTAAAGATCCTCAGAGTGCTCTGACCCAGTCAAAGAGACAGGGCGTGCGGTGCCACCCAGAGCCGCCTCGCTCAGCCCGCAATCTCCAAAATGCCTGCAGAACGCAGGACTCTGCGCGCCCCAGCTCAGCCCACTGCCAGGCAGCCAGGACTCTCTGGGCTGGGCCTGCTGCCGCAGCAGAACTCTTTAATTAACTCTGCTTTATTTCCCTGCACCCTGAGGCTTCTGCACACAGAGAAGGTACGAGCCCAGCAATCCCTAGAGAAAAACATAAAGACTTCTTTCCTGCTCGATCCTCCGGCTATTTGGATTGTACCAACACTCAAACTTGAAATAATAACAGGGCTGATCTGGGCGACTCCACGCCTCACAAGTCTTTCCGCTCTCAGCACTTGACCTGTGTTTGCTCTCTTCACCTTCCTAGTGACCTCTAAGCAGCACCCATTTTACAGAGGAGAAAACTGAGGCTCAGAAAAGTTTGATGTACCCACAATCTCAGGCATGGAAGCTAGCCAAGCTGAAATTGAAATCTGAAACTGATTTTGGTTCCAGAACTCTCAGCAGGCTGGGCTATTTCCAGGACCTACTTCATTTCTTTCCATCAGTCTATGTCCAGATGCTTAGACAGGGGCTCCTAAATGTCAGACACCTGCTAGGTGTGAGAGATGCATCTGCAGAGGGAACACCCACAGAGGCCCCCAGTAGGGAACTCCCAGAACCACTTACCTGTGTCTAGAAAAGGGAAGAAATTAAGAAAATAAGAGATATGCAGAGAGAATCTATGAGAAGGGATGGTTGGACTCCTAGATCCAGCTACACCTGAACCAAGACCCAAACCTGAACTTCTCAGCTCCATACATAAGCCGAGTAAACTCCTTTTCGTCCTTACAGCAATTTAAATTGTGTTTTTGGCAACCAAGACCTGGAAAAGTCAGTCCCGTGCCCAAGACCCCGGATAGGAAGCTACAGAGTAGAATTTGAACCCAGGTCTGCACAGCTGGAATTTGGGCATCTAACTTCAATACCTCATGACAGGGGAAAACATAAAAATGGTTACTTTCCATTGACATCAAGGTATAGAAACAACCTTCCTTCTCGGAGCCCAGCTCCCTGGGGATTCTCCAAGACCCTAAAGCCACCACCAGCCTAGCACCGATCCTTCCCTGGTGGTAGGGGCTGCAGGAACAGTGCCGGCCAGAGGACACGGCCTCAGTGTTCTGCCCCAGGCCGGCACCTGGGACTGGTAGCCTCCTCACTGCGCCCCGGACTCTGCCAGGCTCTGGCCCAGCTCTGCAGGGTGGGACGCGCTGCTCAGTGTCTGGGGCTCATGAGAGTCTCCGCGTCCTTCCCAGCTGGGGGCACTGACGCGGGCACCCCAGCATGTCCCCTCCACGCCCCAGGTCCCCGACCCCATAAGTCATCGGCTCTCTGGTATCAAACACCCACATGGGCTGTAGAAGCAGAAACTGTTTCTCCCCCAGGATCCCCACACCCTTCCTCACCCTGCCCCTTCTTCCTTCCTCCATCCTCTGTGCTGGGCTCAGGGAGCAGAGGAGTCTGGGAAATCATCCCACAGACAGGGACCAACTCTCACACCACGCAGGAGGCTCTGAGCACCTAGAGCTGCGGGGAACCAAAGGGGTCAGGGAAGCGACCCCAAGTAGGGCCTGAGAAGGGTGGAGGTCAAGAAGCAAGGCGGGGAGGGTGGAGAACATTGGGGGAACTGGAGGCGCTGCTGCGTCTGCTGTCTGCTGTCGGCAAAACAGCGACGCAGGAAGGGGGCTGGAGAGCCAGGTGTGCCGGGGCTGGGATCAGCACGCCAAGCTGAGGGGCTCAGCGGGTTTTACAAGGCTGGCCCGGGTCTCCCCCATGGCTCCTCCTAAAGGCCAGAGATGCAGACGTCCGGGAGGGACCCTGTCCCCCGACTCACCTTCTTGGTGACCACCAGGTCAGGCCTGCCCAGGCAGGGCTCTCAGAGGCCCCCAGGCCCGGACATCTCCAGCCTCACCCCCAACCCAGAGGCCCACTTGTGGGGATTCATTATGAAGGTGTTGCCTCCTTCCTGGCAGGGTCTCTGGGGCAACTGCATAAATCACACAGCTCAATCAGAGGCCACGTTTGCACTGTCGCTGTTGTTATTAAATATAAATTATGGATTTATTAAATAAGGCCCCTCACTCCCTCAGCCCAGAGACAAAGCCCAGGGCAGCAGTAAATCCCACATCGGGAAGGGGCATCCATCTCCCACCTCGCCATGGAAACCTGCTCTACCACCCCCAGCCACCTGCGTGCTTCCCAGGTGCAGGGCAAGGCGTCTCCATCAAGGGGTGGGAGGTGGCAGCCCCAAGTCCCTGTGCACAAGCTGGCTTCACCCAGCTCTGTGCAAAGTTGGAGCATGTTCTTCCTGCCAACAGAAATGGGGACCCTCAGTGCCTGGGGAAGTGTCACACAGAGACCAGGGCAGGAGAGGGCCAGACCAAGGGGAGAAAACAAGAAAGCCACTAAGCTTTATCTCCACAGCACCGATCACTGCCAGTGTCACAGACTGTATGGCACCTCTGTTATCTGTCTGCCACTGAGCTGGAATACAAGCCCCATGCAGGGAGGCATCTGTCCTTCTACCCTGCAGGGTCCCAAGCACCAAGCCTGGTCCTGATGGGTGCTAAAAATGCTGGACCTCTGCGACCTGCCTGGCCCCGCTCTGTGGATTTACCTACTTCGTCCCCAGTGCCTCCTCTTGATGGCTGGGGAAAACGAGGCAGCAAGCTGGGTGACCCTCACCCAGGCAGGCCAGCTCAGGGCCTGCATTCCTAAGCAGCAAGCTACCTGGCTGCTCACAAACATCCCGCATGAATGAATGAATGAATGAATGACCCTCCGCTGCTCCTTGGTTAGGTGAGGGACCCGCACCTCAGTTACTCCCTCACTGCCCTTCCTCAAGACACAGCCTGACCCCCACGCTATCTCCTGCACAGTCCCCACAGACGCCTTCTCCCCAGGCTCCATCCTGCTGCCCCTTCCGCCGGCCCCATCTTCCTCAGTCTGCCAAACTTGCTGCTCCTCTGCCACCTCTGGATCTCAAGCCAGAAGTCAGCTTCCCCAAGGAGGGGTCCTTCCACCACACCCCTAAACTGGCAGGAGCCTCCTCAGCCTGTCTTCTCCTCCTCCCCATTTCCCTGACTCTGTTCTCAGACTAGGGTCTCCCCAGGTGTCTACCTGGCCCAGGCGGGGGCAGAGACAGCACCAGATCTACATGGCATTTTTTTGTTTCTGGGGCAAAGGAACCCCCAGAGATGCTGGGGACTCAGACCGGCCTGGCTGGAGGACTAAATCACCCCAGAAAGAGAAAACCCAACCCAGGGAGGCGCCCTGCTAGGCTCAATATCCAGGAAGTAAGGAGCAGCATGCCTGAGACTCAGGCTTCCATTCTGCCCTAATCCTGGACCCAGAAGGAACATCAAGGACAGCTGCCCAAGCGGAAATCTACCCCAAGATGCAGCAGCATGCAGCTTGGGCCGCACGGCACCTGCGATCCCCACGGAGGCGAGCAGTCGCTGCAACAAGCGCCTCTGGGAGGCTGGTGCTCCTGGGCAGGGCCCCTTCCCCGGGCCCGCACCTGCTGCCTTCCAGGCCCTTCCTCTGGTGAGTGGCCCCCAGCACCCACCTTTAGCAGAAGCCAGGCCTGGGGCGAGCAGCGCAGGGTTGGGGACCACCAGCTCTGTCTCTAAGTGGCTGGCTTCTCCAGTCCCAAGGACAGCAGCCCGCACCCCTATGGGTCACCTGACACTGCAGGTGGGCAGCACTGGACCATCCTGTCCAGTCACAGCGCTGACCTCCCAGGCTGTCACTGGGAAGTTACCGGCCTCTCCCTACCTGGGGCTCAACTGTGGCCCCCACTCAGCACCACCAAGCACCCCAAGTGAACATTCAAAACTAAACAGACAAGGATGGAGCCCTCAGGCTGGCACCTCCGCAGATGTCCCCTCCACAGGACACCGGGGCACTGGCACAGGGAGTCTGGTGAAGAGTTGGGCCACCTGGAGTCCAGGCCAGCTGTACGGGCCTGGGTGGGTCGCCTCACCAGGTAAAGCCAGCTGTGTGGGGCAATGGACGGGCAAGGGGGACAAAAGCAGGGCCAGGGGCTTCATCTCTACCCTGTGCTGCCCGCCCTTCTGGGACCGCGGAAGCCTCCACAGAGGGACACAGGCCCGGGGTGAGTGCTCTGTCTGTGCCCTTCCGCGGGGCTCCAGCAGGGCTCCCTGCACCCTTAGGCAGAGCGTCTCTGCTCCCCTCGGAGCACAGGCCGCGGACCAAAAGCGGGGACAGCTGGCCCAAGACTGCGCTCCTAACCAGCACCGGGCCTGCGGCGCGTCCTTTCTGCCAAGTGAGACTCGGACAAGGAACCACAAACCACACGGCAAGGGAGGCGGCCGAAGTCATCCACCCCGGATGTCACCCACAATGTACAAGCCTGAGGCTGCTGGGCCTCCCAGTTTGTCCAGCAGTTGCATCATTTTTAAATTATCTATGAAACAGTCCCCTAGCCCAACAGAGCAGGACTAGGGGTCCCCATCAGCGCCCCCATTGGCCATCAGTCTGCAACTTCCTGCCCGTCCCTCCCAGGGCCTCCTGCACGGCAGAACGTCTGGCCCACCAGCACAGAGGACCTGCCGACAGCTGCACGAGGGATCCCCGGGCCCAGCCAGTGGCTGTCACCACCCTGCTCCCAGCCAGAGCCACTTACATCTGCACGTGCGGCGGCTGGAAGCGGCCCTGGTTGATGTTGTAGAAGGTGAAGGCCTGGGTGGGGTTGGAGCTGTACTCATCCACCTCGATCAGCAGCCTGCTGTGCTGGTGCCGCCGGGCGGCCATCACGTGCGCCTGGGAGAAGGCCATGCCCAGGCCGCAGGGGAGCAGGGCCAGGGCCTCGGCCTTCAGGACGCCGGCGTCCCACCTAGAGCGCCACATGGACCTCGGCGGGCCGCCCGGGCATCTCCTGCCGCCACCGCCTCCGCCGCCCGGCCCCCCGCCAGACCTGCAAACAGACTGAGGAGATGAAGCAGAACCGTGCGACAGTTAATCTGTTTGGGATTTGCTTTATTTAATGTCAGATGAAGATTTAGAAAGAGGGAGGGGGGAGAGAAAAAACACAGTCGTACAGCTCAAAAACTCATTACAAATCTTTCCAACTCAGCAGTTTGATGAATATACTTTGGTAAAAAGAAAAAAGAAGGAAGGGAGGGGATAAGAAAAAAAAAAAAACAGCCCACAACACCAGGGACCAATGCTTGCATGGTCCAACATGTTTAAATACTTGAGACATTTTTATTTTCCTCCAACAAAATCCTCCTGAATCTACTGGGTGACCGTGAGCTGGGATAAGACAATGGCTGATATTTTGTAAACAGGGAAGTTAAGTTGGACTTTTCAGAATTGGGAGACAGGAAGGAGCCCCTGCAGCCCCACCCATTCCCCGTAAACTCCCAGGAACCCCACACAGTCCCACGCCTGCACCCTGCAAGCCTGAGCAGGTGGGGAATGAATGGCATGGGTGAAATTCCTTCCTCCACATCAATTCTGCCTAAAGATATCTTTCAGCGGCACCTGGAGAAGGGGTTTTCCCAGAGCCAGCGCCAGATCTATCCCCGATTCACGGGCTGATGGTGGCTGAGGGAGGAGGAATCTACCAGTAAAAAATCTTTCCCAGTACCGGTCACCCTCTCCTGTCAGGATCTGAGGAATTCTGATGTTCCCTGTCCATCCCTGACTCTACGCATTTAAATCACAGCTTGAGGCTGCTATCATTTTTAAAATTTTTTCTTCCACTGGAGAATGCAGTTTGCATTTGCATTTCCTGGACTAAAATTCCTTTTTGGCAGATTCCAACCCCGCTATGAAGAAATCTTGGAAATGCGGGGCCCGGTGAGACTGAACACTGCGGCCAACGCCTTGTTACTGGCAATCGATTTTTCTCATTCCTTTTCATAATTATTTTTTTTAACTGTGTAAGTAGAAAATGCCTTGAAGATTTTGGAGGGGCGGTTGTTGTGTTCAGTGTTCGGTCATTAAGACCCTCTGACGACTGATTCCATTTGCACTGTATTTAACCAAGGAGAAAATAATTTAATTTAAACTACTCCTGGACAGTTGTATCCCAATCACGTTACTAGAAGAAAAATCCCCCTCGCTCTGCTCTTGGAAGAAGAATCGACACACTCAGAAAACAAATTAGATTAGGAAAATGACAAAAATTAGAGACTAGAGAACATTTTAATTATGTGCAAAGGAGAAATGGGTTATTAATTTTTTAAAAATCTCGATCATCCTCATGCAAAACAGCAATGTCTTCCGCCTCCCCGCAGCCGTCCCCCCAAAACGCGTCCCAGTTCACAACCGTAACCCCCGTCTCCTCTCAGGGAGACCAGAGTAAGCGTATGTCCCCGTTCCCCGGACACGCCTGCTCCTGCTCGCGGTCACTCTGTGTCTAATTGGATCTGCCCTCCCTGCCTAGGGACGGAGAGCTGGCCTGACCCCGCCTGTCTGTGACTGCCACCGGGCACCACGCCCAGGAGAGACCTCAGGGCACTAGACGCCCAGGTCCGGGGCTCCACCCGCCGGAGCCATCCACCTGGATCTGAGCCCTAGTGTCGTCCCCATTTGCTGTATGACATCAGGCCGACTTCCTAACCTCTCTGAACCTGGGCTTCCTCTCCTGGAAAATGGATCTGATGATGCTGATGACACCTCCCGAGGTGTGTGGGGGGATTAATGAGGAAACAAGAATCCAGAGTACAAGGCAGGTACCGGGTACCAGGCTAACTGATACTCGTTGTGACTATCACGCACACCACAGTTCAGTGTGACCTTGCTGGTGCTGCGCAGGTGCTGGGAGCTGGGACGAGGTGGCAGGGAGCCCAGGGTCCCTGAGGGGACTCGGCCATGCAGTGTCCCTCCCTGGCAGCCAGGACCCTCAACCCCATGCCCTGCTCACCTGCCTGCCCTCAGCTCCTTCCACCTGGCGGCCCTGCCCTCCTTTCCAGCTGCTTCCTCAGCAAATCCAGGGCCACATCCAGGGTCCCTGAGGAGCCAGGATGTCCCCCGAGAGCTGGGTCTGGGTCACCCTTACTCAACCCTACAAGGTCATCAGCTTCCTGACTCCAAGCCAGCCGCTTAACCCTGGCAACACTGCTTCCTCAGCTACAAAATGCAGCAAATAACAGTGCTTGCATCACAGAGTCCAGATTAAAAGAAGTGACCTGCGAATTGCCAATCACAAAGCCTGGCACGTAGTAAGTGCTCAAGAAAAGTCAGCTACTATTCTCACATCAGCATCCCCCTAGACCCACACTCCTCGAATACTGAATTAGTGAATGTATGGATGGAGGGAGGGATGAAGAGACGGGGGTGGGTGGATGAATGGATGGATGGAAGCAGGGATGTCTAGCCAGACTCCCTAGTGACTGGCATGGGCCTGGTGGAGGAAGGGTTCCCAGTGAGCTCAGCTCAAGCCTGAGCAGTCATCACCCCTCCCCGGCTTACCCATCACCTTGTGGGGGGCCGGGCACAGCCCTGGTGAAAGGGGAGGTGGAGGGGATCCACCAGCCCTGCCCAGGGGAGCGGAAACCGCGCACCCCACACCCCACACCAGAAAGGGCAGGCGGCACCTCCAGGACCTGCTTCCGCACCGCAGTGCTGCGTTTCACATAAAGGGGGTTCACAACAGCCCCTCCGTGGAGAAACCAAGAAACTGGGAACATAGAACCTTCTTTTAATGCCCATTTAATATTTATGGAGCTGCCGCAGCCCGTCAGCCACAGAGCCGCAACACGAGCTCTCTCCGCCTCGCGGCGGTCCACGGAGGGGGCGCAGCTTTCCCAGCAAACGGCTCTAGCTGGGAGGCGTCCGCACCTGCTGCACAAACGGCACCACACGCCCGAGCGCCGGGACCCGCCGCGGGGACACTGCCTGCTCCTGGCCCCGCGCCCCGTCCAGCAGAGTGACCCCGAGCGCGCCGCACTGCCCGCTGGGGCTGCAGGTGCCCAAGCAGGAGAAACAGGGACGGGCGGACTTGCCAGAGCCTCCGCGCAGGTGCTGTTCTCCGCACCAGAAAGGGTGGCAGAGAGGAAAGGAGGGACGATGCGCACACAGGAGACAGAAAGGCAGCTTTCAGCCAGGAATATGAGCCTGGGAGAACTCGGGGCAGAGGGGTGGGGTGAGGAGGAACGGGAGGTGCTCAAAACTGCAGAATCCGGTGCAGAATCCGACAGCACCACGCACAGGAAGGACAAGAGGAACCCGACTGGGGACAGGGACCGAGGCAGAGGGAGCAGCAAGGGCGCAGGCCTGGAGGCAGCGCAGCACTGGTAACAGTCTTGCCTTCGCTGCTTTTTGTTGTCTGCCCGCACGATTCTGCAGTGGGGAAGAGCCCGGACTTTGACTCCACAGGAAGCAGGGTTCAAATTCGGTCTGAGGAGCTGCTGTGCGGTGGGACTCCAGGAAAGTCACTTAACCTCTTGTTGTTTCTGTGTCCTCATGAGTCTCCTCTTGGGGTAAGGGAGGTGATGGAATGAGTCTGCCCCTCCCTGAAGGCCCCGTGAGCCCTGACTGGGCAGCTCCGGGCCCTCCCAGCCCAGCAGGAATTGAAAACTCTCTCCCTTTCTAGGGCTTGCTCTTCCAAAGTCTGTCTGCCTGTCTATCTGTCTGTCTGTCTGTCTCTCCCCCCGTTCCCCCTCACCGCTCTCTCTTTCAGCGCTGGGACTGAACCCAGGACATCTGCACTGAGCTACAGCCCCAGGCCTTTTCTTATTTGATTTTGATACAGGGTCTCACTAAGTCGTTAATCTGTCCAGGTTGGGCTCAAACTTGTGATCCTCCTGCCTCAGCCTCCCAGAGTACTAGGATTACAGGTCTGTGCCGCCTCACCCAGTGTCTTACCCTTCATGCCAATAGTCCCTCTGCTTTCTTCTCCAAGGCATCTATTTGCTGACCCTTAGTTGTCAGGAGTCCACCAAGGCCTGGGCACTCAAAAGGGCACCTGAGTGTACCCAACACAGTGACAAGCATGCAACCATCAGGCGCTGGATATATGCATCAGTGATGTCTAAGAAAGAGGTCTGACTCCAGGCTCCACCCGCATGCCTGGCCACTGCTGGCTTTGGCTCTGTCGCTGTGGACACATCATGCCAACCCCCAGAAGCTTCCTAAACTCACTGCGCCCACACCATGGCCTCTGGCCACTGACCTCCTCAGGACATCCCTAGCGCCCCAGCCTCCCCTCATCCCCCAGCCCAGGAGCCCTACTCAGGGATCCGGTGAGGGCTGTGCCCCTGGCCTGCAAGGCCCCTCACACCACCCCTGCCCCATGGTTGCTCCACATGTCCTGGCTCACACCCACCCATACCCAAGACAGCTCGGGGCCTTAGGGACATCATCTCCGACCTCCCCAGCTGGGTCGGGCGCCTTCGCCCACACACAAAGGGCCTCCCTTACCACACTCTCCATGTAGGCCGGGCTCTGTGTCGGAGTGAATGAGAAGCCAACCAACAAAATAATATATGAATGAATGGATGGATGGATGGATGGAATGGATGAGTCAAAAAATGATGAAATCGCACAGGACTTTGATTTTTGACCTCCTGGACTTAAACCTGGGGGACGTGGGAGATCGAGATGACAGAGGGTGTAGGACACCCAGCTGAAGGCCAAGCGCACACTGGGTGCTCACTGGATGTCTCTTGCACTGCGGCCCGAAGGTTGGATGGAACCCAGGAGCTCCGAGGAACTTCCGAGTCTCTGCGGAGCCCCTCCCCGCCTGCAGCCCAGGTCCAGCCCCTCTCCCCATCCCACTCCTGCTGAGCTATGGCTGTCCTGCTCGCCAGGGTGCTGTGGTGGGGCACACCCAGCTTCTCTAGGTGCTGCAGGCCACCGGTCGGCACTGACCACCCAACGCTCCTCCCCCAGGCCATGTGACCCAGACGTGAAACTGGCCCTCGGGAGACCAGCAGACCTCCCGGAGTCCCCCGCGAGGACATCGTGGAGGACGGGGCTCCACTGCGAGCCTGGCCAGTGTGTGCCGGGGGCCCAGGAGGAGAGCGGCCGAGGGGCGCTCAGGCTTGCCCGGGGCATCTCAGCAGCAAGCGGGTTAACGCCAAGGAGACGGCCAGGCAGTTCCGACTTCCCGACAGAAGGCCCCGGGTTCCCAGCGCAGGGGTGTAGCTGACCTGCAGGCGGGGGCAGACTTGCTCTGCGTTGTGGCTTGAAGTAGCCCCTGGCAGTCAGCCTGGGCCGGGGCCGCCGCTACCACGTCCTCTCTGGCTCTCACAAGTTCACAGCTTGGAAGGCGAAGGTCACTCAAACCGAAGCCAAAGCGAGGCCCTTATGGGCACCACCCAAAAGCCATCAATGTTTCTCCTTCATGAACTGGGATATCTTTCCCAATAACTGGGAGGTGAGGACAATACCGTGTTGTCCTGAGTCCAGAACTCGGGTGACAACCAATGACGGCACAGGGATGGCTGTCTGATCAAACACAGGAAGCCGCTGGAGCCTTTCGGCTGCAGCCTCCGAAGAGCCTGGCATTGGGGAGGCTGTCGCCAGATCGCCAGCCACATCTTCACTCCACCTCCCCTCGGTAGCCTCTAACTGTGGGCAGCGGCTGCTGAGTGCCCACCACCTCGCTCACCGGCCAGCCTGACAGGCACCTGGACATCTTTGGGCTGAGGGCTCCGAGCAGAGCCGAAAAAGCAAGCCAGCTCGGGCAGCCACTGCTTACAGAGAGGGATTTGCTGCAATGTGACAAAATGTCACAGAAAAGCCAGGTGAACACTCTCTACCTGGTCCCTCCGCAGACAAAATGCAGGAGATATAATATGTCACATAGAAAAGTACTAAGGGGTACGGGCTTGGGGAACAATTCTTTTGTGAGCCGTGTTCTCCGCACAAACTCAAAAATCACTTTGAAATTCTATTTTCTTTGCTTGTTTTGCCTGTGCCAAAAATTATGCACTGATGAGCTGATAGTTGAAAATGTCATAAAGGGTAAAAAAAATTCAAATAAAACAAACAGAGGAACTCAAAGGAAGGAAAAGGAACAAACAACCCAAAGGAGAAAGAATATCTAACCTAGTGCCCAAATGTCCTAAAGGGATGGAGTCTTGCATCTGACCTCCCTCTGCAGCCACTGGGGGCTTCCACAGGGAGGAAATTCTGGCCGGCAGCTGGAATTAGTGGCTCCACTGAATGAGCTGATGGGCTAAGTAGCTGAAGAATTCCACAAATATAGTGAAAATTAGCCCATATTCCTTGAGAAAGGATCAACCGCAAGTGACTTTAAAGCATTTACCACTTAAAAACCTTTTAGCTGGGCCCATTTTGAATTATGACTACACGATTTTAAATTACACTTTCTAATTCCTCATGCACCCCCCACCCCAGCAGTGGTCGCAGCTTCATTTTCCAATTATGTACTTTTATTTCAGAATGATGAAGAGTGCTACTTACTGGATCATGTCCTGTCTGCCACAAATAGCTGCTCACTTATTCCCTTAATTTGAGATATGAATGCAGTCGGTGCATCGGGCTCATCTTCAAATTCTGAATATTCTCTGTTCCCACTGCAGAGCCGGAGACTGGAGACACACGGAAGCCCACAAGCTCGGGCAGAGAAATGTGTGTGCAAACCAGTGCTCCACTCCACGCATTATAATAATTCTTGGTGTTTTCTATATCCATCTAACAGATCAGCAATCACATAAATAATAGTGAGTGGACTGATTTTCTTCTGCAAAGTGCTATGTCCTAGTTTTCAAAATAAAGCTGGCGGAGACTCACGCATTTGCGGAGTTGGGAGGGTAAGCGGCTCGGATCCGGCGCAGACACGCATGCAGACATGCCCCACACAAAAGGAAATAAGAGGCAACTGTATACAAGTCAGCAATCCACATTCCCTCCCCACTTACCCGTCAGCTCACACTTGGCAGCTGCCGGGTTAGGGACATTCGTGGCTTGGGGAGCAGAAGAGGCAACAGGGTCTTGGTGGTTCGGCTTGCAAATTCAATTTGCAAAGAAAGTAAACGTGGATTTCCAGTTCCTGTGGAAATCTATGAGACAGATGCCACAGGAGCATAATCCAGTCGGCACTAGGGTAATTCTACACTTCAGTCTGTCACTGGGCTCTGGCCATGTTTATGATCGGTTCAGCTGTATTTTTTTGTGGTCATAGGGGATTCTCAATTAAAGATTAAATGTCCAAAGTATAGTTGATTAACTAGTATGCCTGAATCACAAACTTACAAAAGCAAAACTCCTTTCTCCAGTCCCCACCTGCATTGTGCAGGCCTCAGAGAGGGGAGGGAGCATCAGCCTTGGCCGGAACACCGAAACGCTAGGAAGTGCCCCTGTAGGAAGGGGAGGCAGGATGCAGGGAAGGGCTCACGTTTCTCAGGTAGACCTTGCGATCTATTTTGCAGCCTCGAAGGCTGCAGTACTGTGCAGAAAATGCAAAAGCATGAAACGGAGGGGAAATGATTACCGTTAGGGACTAGAAGCAGGCATCATTTTCTCCCTAAAGTGATGAAATTAACACGGGCAATGTCAGAAGTCTTTCCATGTGCATCAGCGCTGAGCCTCAAATCCTTCTTGGGGGCTTAGAATTTCGAGGAAGAATAGATAAGTCAACAGTAGAGAAATAAACTTTCAGGTGTAGACTGAGGTGGTGGAAGGAGGAACCTACTCACACCAGACTCTAAACCAGACGAGGCTCACAATCAACCAGAGGAGAGAATTTATTTTTTAAACTTCAGCTGCTCCAGTTTATGACGAATGATCAGGTTCTGACATCGAAATGCCCAAGCTCACATCCAAGAAAATCCCCCAAAGAGCAACTCACAGAATGGCATAGAGAGAGCCAGGGACATCACAAGCTGCTCTGAGATCAAAATTAATACACGCAGTCTCCACGTGTTAAGATTGTTTTATGAAACTGGGCTTCCACATCAGCCGTCGGCATTTTAAGTGGAAAGAGAACATAACTAAACCTTGTCTTGTTTGGGGGGAATGTCAAAGAAAGTAAAATATTTGTGTTGGCTGCAGACCGGCCAGGTCACCAGGGAGAGTCACAGAGAATTAAGCTAACCAGGAAACTCTAACTTTCATCCAATACCTCTTCCAATGAGCGGCTTATTTTTTTTATCTTTTTCCCTGGTTGTTTTTTTACAGTTTATTCACCTCTTCAGACCCAAACAATTGTAGTGGCAGTCTGGAGAGGATGCTAGCCAGTAGTACCATGGTGTGGGACAGTCACACACTGAGAACCACGGCTACAGGGAACGGCCTCCTTGCTACAAGGACTGGCCAAAGGTGCCTCTGCCCAGAGAGGGTGAGGACCAGCCGGCCAGTCTCTCATGTGAAGGCCCATCGTCCTCGAGGTGTGGGTGCAGAGCACAGCTGGGAACCCACCGAGCTGGGGAGCCCTGTCCCCCAGGGCCCCTACTCCAGAGGTGCAGGCAGACAAAGGTACCCGCTAGCGCATGGGAAGATCTCAGCGAGGGGAAGCACGGAAAAGGAGGATGCCCGCAAAGACCCTTTTTTTGTTCCTGGAGAGGGAGGGGCGATGGGCGCGACATGTCACATTGTCACTTTAAAGACTTTGACAGACAATCCAGGGATAATGCAGAAATTCCACCCTGAACTACAGCTCCCTCGACTTGAAAGGCATTAACTAACCTCCACTAATTGCATTTTTTTCTGTGCATAATATTTACTTGTTAAAAGTCTTTGCCTGGCCGATTAATTTCCTCTGCCCGGCTATTCATGCTCAGTTCTCAGGCCTGAGATCGGAGAAGCGGGGGCATTCTGATAAATTAAAAGATGACTGCACTTTGGGATAGATTTTCTTTTTCTTTTTTGTACAAGTCCAGAACTTGTATCCAAAGTGCTGATTTTTCTCCACAAATGCTCCACTTTGGTGAAATCCAGCAACCACTCTTCATTCCTCCAATGAATGGAGAGAGATGTTTCCTACATGGGGGCTCATGGGGAGGGAGGGAGGCAGGGAGCCAACAAGTTCGGGGAAACAAATGCCTTGATGGAGATGTAACATTCGCCTGGCTGGACTGGGAAATTTTAAAAAGCAGCTTTTCTTGAACAATTGTTCCATACATCAGTCTGTGTGTTCCGATGTAGTTTAGGCACAAGGGGAGAATTCTCAGCTTTCCCCTAAACCCAGACTGTTCTATCAGGCCATAAAGGCAGCCCGGAGGGCGGCAGTCGCAAAGGGCTTGAGAAGCCCTCAGAGCACCACACAGTGGTGACAGCCCAAGTAGGTGCACACATCAGCATCACAGGGACCTGATTCAATGCAGGTCTTCCGATATTCCTGGGAGGCAGCCCCACACTGAACCCCTTCAAAGCCCCCAATGAAGCCTCTGTGCCTGGCTCGGCGCCTTCTAAGTAGCCATCAGCCAGTTAATGCACCTTCACCGAGCAAGCACTTGAAGAGATGTAACCATTTCACCGAAATCCATCTTGAGAAAAAAGATTTTACAAGTGTTGAGGGGCTGCCACTCGGAAAGCCAATTTGCAGGGAGCCGGGCATCATGAAGCAGTTTATTATGCATGGCTCCCACACAGCCGGCCCCTGTAGACTGCGTCTTGCTCCAGACGGCTCTCCAGCTCTGAGGTTCCAAAGCTCCGGCAGGCGTCCATCCCTGCCTCGGCCCAGTCGAACCACAAGCCCCTCCCCAAACGGCCTCCTGTGGACCAAGGCCTGGCCTCCAGCGGGGATGGAGCCCTCAGCTGGGACCTCTTCAGTGGCAGCCCCATGAGAGCTCACTCAGGAACTTGGTTGGATTTCTCTTCCCTTCTGCAAAGACCAGTGAGGTTGTTGGTGGCACGTGTCTGCATGGCCCAGCTGCCTCCCCACACTCACAACCGCAGCAGATCCCTACTAACAAGTCTCCGTCACTATTCCACTCCTGTCCAGCCAGCTTGGCCATTCACTGGGGGTTTGTTCCCCCAGTTTAGTTTCATAATTGTTCGCCACTTAACAAGCCCTCCTCCAGCCATTTAGTGGAAGCGGGAAGGTGGAGGCAGCCAAACCCTCAGAGGGGTGCTGAGAGAGGGGCCTACCCAGCTCCAGGGAAGAGACACCCTGAAAGGTCAGGTGGACAAGTGTGGAAAAGGGTGGGGGCCTCCTCACCCCTCCGGGCCACCCCGCCCATACCCAAAGGATAGGTCCTGAACCCCAAGCCTGGCCTGCCAGACTCCTGGACACAGCTGTGCCCCCTCTGTCCCTACCCGGGCCCAGGGAGACTGTGTGTGAATCTCTCCCCTGTAACATGTCCCAGAATAAACACACAAGAGACAGAACCACTCCTTAGCACGGACGGTCCGTGAAATACTGCCTTTGAGGGCTGGGACTTGTCTGGTTAGTCACTGAATCCCCAGCTGGGCACACAGCAGACAGCAGTAAATATGTGTTGAGTGAATGAGAGAGTGGATAGATGGAGGGATGGATGGATGGGTGGAAATGGATGAAGTTTCCAGCAATGCCTAGCAAAAGTGGCCACTAGACCCGCACCCCCTCCCCATCCCGCCGAGTGCCCGCAGGGGCTTTGCTGCACACAGTAGGCTCCCCACAGCCGGGGGTGCTATTGTTACCAGCACGGGCATCGCCACTTGCACCCCACCCGCCCGCTTCTCCACCGGCCACTCCACCAGCAGCCAGCAGCGCCCAGCGCCCGGCAAGCAGGGGAAAAGTTTCGCTGACCTCGTGGCCCCGGCCGAGTCCCGCGCCCCGGCCGAGCCCCCTCCCGCCCGTACCGCGCGGCAGGCGGGGCGGAGGGGCGCTCGGCCCGGCCACCGCACCCGGCAAAGGCGGCCAAAGTAACTTTGCGGACGCCCTGCGCAGCGCCGCGGACGTCACCCGGCGCCTGGACAGGGTCCGGGCCGCGCCCCCTCCCGCCCAGCCCCCGCCCGGCCCCGGCCCCGGCCCCGGCCCGGCCCTACCTGGCCCCGGGCTCCTCTCCGGCGGCCGCGAGCAGCCGCGCGCACCGAGGCGGGCAGGGGCCCGGCTCCCGGGAGGCAGGCGCGCAGGGGCGGGGGCTCCTCCGGCGGCGGCCGCCTCGCCGCGCGTCCGGGGCTGCAAGTGGGAGCCAGACTCCTCCTTCGGGGGGCGGGGGGCTCCCGCGCCCCCTCCCTCTCCCGCCAGCCCGCCGAGAGGCTCCGCGCCTCTCGGCCCCGCGCGCCCGCCCCGCCTCCCGTCGGCCCCGCGCCCGCCCGCCGAGACCCCCGCCCCGCCCGCCGCCGCCCGGGCTCCCGCGGCCCCCGCGCGCGCCCGGCCCGCATCCCGCCGCGCTGGGCCGGGAGGGAGCGGGCGGCCCGGCCGTGCCGGGCGCGCGGCGGCGGGGGAGGAGCGCGGCCCGCGCTGCGGAAGGAAGGCGGCCGCCCGCCCGCGCCCAGCGCCCCGCGCCCTCCGCGTCGTCCCCAGCTCCGGCCCCGCGCGGCTCGATCGGGGCGCGGGCGGGGCGCTCTCACCTCCGGATCCGCGGCTGCCGCCCGGGCTCCGCGTGCAGGGGCGCGCGCGGCTCCTTCCGGGGCGCCGCGGCCCCCTCCCAGGGCCACCGGGGCACCCTGGCCCGCCCCTCCCGCCCGGGCGCGGGGCTGGCACGGCCGTCCCCCAGCTCCCCGGGTGCTTAGGCCGGGGCGCCCCTCCTGACGCCCTATCTCGGGCCCTGAGGGCACCCCTCCCGGCCCAGTGGGTGGCCGGCGGCCTCCTCACCCGGTATGGGCCAGGTAAGCAAGGCAGGACCTAGGAGACCCCAGCATCTGGTTAGGTGGAGGCCCTGCCCCGAGGGAGAGCGGAGAGAATGCCCTGAGCCCAGGCGGGGGCACCCGGGGGTCTGAGAGACTCTGGCCTGCTGGACCCTGGCACCCCTAGGGCCTGGGGGCGGAGATCACCTTGGCCTGAGCCCCTGGATTGAGAGAGGTCAAAGGGGCTGTGGCCATCAGAGGCCCAGCTAAGGTCCCTTAACAAACGACTGTGGGGTCCCTTTCCCTAACCCAGTCACATAGCACACCGGGCTCCATCAGGTTATCAGACATGGTTCGCAAGGGCAGCTGGGTGGCACTTCAGAAGGGCCAGTCTGATGGGAGAGGCAGATGAGGCCACAGGTGCAGAAGAGAAGGGGGACAGGGTCCCAGCGTGGCCTCCTGGCGGTGGAGACCCCCAGTGGAAGGAGTGTGTGCTGGGGCAGGATGGAAGGGTCTCCCAGGCAGAGGGAGCCGCAGGGGCAGGGGCCTCTTGGTGAGTTCTGTCCTGTTAGGGAGAAGGGAGAAGTGGGCCGCTTGGCTGCCGGGCTAAGGGACAGAGAGTAGTATCAGGGCCCACAGGGAACAGTGGAAGGTTTTGAGCAGGGGCTTGCCTTGGTCAGGTTTATCTTTTTGATTTTGTGCTAGCATCCAGGGGGGAAGCAGAGGACCCCACTTTTCCCACCCCACACTCTGCAGAGCACCCCGGATTCTCCCAGGAACACCTTCCCTCCCGAGGCTGCAGGCTTCCTGGGCATCCTGATTAGGAGGGAGTTGATAAAGACTGCCTGGGAGAAAGGCTGGACTCAGTGTCCCCTGCCGCCTGCCAAGGACAAGGCCGTGCCGGACCCTGGTCTCTGAGATCCCAGACAGCGCACTTGCCCTCCCAGCCCCTGGGACGACAACAGCAAAGGTCCTGCAGCTCTTGTGCACCAAGGATAGCTGCGTCTCCACCTCGGTTCTACTAGAACTGCCCTCAGCTCCCTGAACGCCATCTCTCACCACCCCGGATGTGCATTTATTGAGCACCCGCGGTGTGCCTGGTAAGCCTCCCACCAACGGGCCTGCTGTTAACCGCACCTGTCAGTCCCGGGCACTGAGCCCTGAGCTGGACCCACGCCGTTGTGGGGGGCCCCCATGGCCAGGCTGCAGCCCAGAGGTCAGGCTCCCCAGAGCCCCATGAGGCACCCATGGGCCTCAGCGGCTGGCTGTAAAAGACAAGGGAGTGAGGAGTGCAGGATGGGCAGGACAGACCCGCTCCTAAAAGAGCAACCAATCTGGCAAACACAGCAGACATTCTGCTTTTGGAAAAATTTAATAACACAGTGGCACTTGTTCATGGAGACTAATAGAAACACCACACAGTCCCACACTGCTCCACCAGCCAGGGGATGGCTCGCTCTGCTGGGAAGCGTTTCCCAGGCGCCTACTACGTGCTGGAGCCCGGGGGGAGGGGTGGGGGAGGGCAGGCAGGCTGTCTGCCCCAGGAGAAGCAGCACAAGGGCTGCTCAGGGAACCCAGAAGGACGGCTGAGGGCAGGAGGAAGAGCCGCAGATGCAGCCCAGGTCGCTCCAGAGGCGGCAGCGTGTGGGACCTCGCCACGGGGAACAGGCGGAGAGGGTGCCCCTGCCCGGGGACCAGCCTGTCCGAAGCCTCTAAATCGTGGTGTGGCCAGATAGCCCCACCGTGTTGCCCGGATGGGCTGGAAAATGATGTCCATACTCAGCACGTGGCTAATGAGTGAGTAAAGCAGATTATACAAGAATTTTGAGGTACAAAAAATGAAGGGAAGAAAGAAGAGGAGAGATAGGAGGTAAGCACAGCCAAACATTATTCTTAGTGATAAAATGATGGCTGACTTTTTTTTTTTTTACTCTGTGGGACTATTTTTCTCCAACTTTTCTATGATGATCAGAATGGAGAATTGGGGGGCTTCCCGGGAAGGCTATGAGCAGAATGTGGGGTGCACGTAGGGCAGGAGCTGGAGGTGTGGGCAAGGCACAGGCCTCAGAGGGCCTCTGGTGTCACATCCACAGCACGCCACGCTCTATGCAATCTCAGGTCCTCCAGGGTGACTGGCCTGCAGCCTGCATGCCACACACACTGCGCCAGGTCCAGGGAATCTCCCTGGCAGAGGAAAAGGCCAGAGGTGTTCAGGGGAGGCAGAAGTCGGCAGGGATGGGGGGCTGGGAGAGGCTCCCAGGAGGAGGGGACCCACGCTGGGGCTGCAGAGCCGCAGCCGGACTTCCTGTCACCAGCTCTGCCCCTCAGATCCTCCAAAGCCTCCACCTGCCAGCCCAGGTCTGTCTGGATCCTGACACCGCCTGGGGTGGGCGTGGCAGGACTCCGTGACGCATGCCAGAGCTTCCTATAGGCCCAGTCCAAAGGGACCCCAGGCCTTGCCATGGAGTCCTGCCTCTGCCTGGCATGCTGTGACTCTGAACGTCAGTCTTTTCTTCTGTAAAGTTGACACAGTGATCTCTGTCTTGAGGTACCTGGTATACAGTCAGCATCCAGTAAATCATCACAGGCATAGACACCAAATCCAGAACCTGGATTCTAACCCAGTTCTGTCACTAACTTGCTTGAGACTTTGGGACATTCTCGTGTTTCTCTGGGCCTCGGTTTCCTCATCTTGAAAGAGCCTACAGTAGCTCGCACCTGGGCTTGCTCACAGACGACAAGATGGTGAGAAAAGTCCTCAGGAGCCCTCTCCTCCGGCCCAAGCTGGACTTCCGGCCAGGCCTGGCGTCCAAATGCGCTTCCCCCGCAGACAGCTGGGCAGAGCTAGGGGGCGGTGCAGCCAGACGGGGCAGCCCCCCGCACTGACCAGCTCCAGCCGACCAGCTGCCATCCTGTCTCGGGTGCCACTCCCGCCTCTGGTGGCCTGAGCTCCCAGCGCTGGTGACCTTGGCCTGTCGTGTGCTGCCTGTGAGCCCTTTATGGTTTTTAGAGAACCTTTCTAGGTGCCTTATATCTGGTTTATTTCCCACAACAGCCTGGAGGGGACCTCATCGGCAACCTTCCCTGCAAAGGGAGACTAGAAGCCACAGTTTATGAATCCCAAACCCCGAGGATCCAGAGGTTTTAGGACCTGTCTGGCTGGCATATAGGAAACGTGGCACTACAGGGCCAAGTTCAAACTCCAAGACACCCACTGTGCCCTTCCCCAGGCTCCCAGCCAGCCCCTTCCAGCCCCAAGAAGGCCCTCAGCACCTCTCAGGTACCACCCTGCCCTGCCAGGCTCGGTGGGGCCTGGTGAGCTGTCCAGGGTCCTGGCCAGGCCCAGCCCTGCCCCACAGTCTTCTCTGAGCTGTCCTGGTTGCGAGGACCTGGAGGAGCCAGGACGGGGTCCATGTCAAGTTCACAGGTGTCTCGGCCACTTCTCCTGGACCAGAGACCTGGGGGAACCGTGTCCTGGCCCTGCCTTCAAGCAAGGGTCCCAGAGAGTGTGAGGCCTGGGAATAACGATGACCAATGACAATGCTAAGCACAGGGGCACACAGGCTGGACACAGAGGTCCCTCTAGGGGTAGAAGAGCGGGTCAGAGAGGACCCCATGACAGGGGTGGAAAAGGAGGTGCAGGCTGGAGTCAGAGATGTGGGGAAGATGAGGGGCCTGGGCAGGGCAGGGGCAGAGGGAGGGCAAGGGAGCCCAGAGGTGCTCCATGACCCACAGGACAGTGGTAAAGATGAAGGGTGCTGACCCTTGCCAAGCACCGTCCATCCCCAGACTGCACCATGCACTTGAACTGTGTCTCCTCCTCCCCCGTTGTCCTCCCTGCTGGCTCAGTCCCCAGGGCTGAGGACATTAGAGACCGGAGCTGGGACACCATGGGGTTCCAAGCCTGCCAGCAAGCCCCTATCACCCATCCCCCATCCCCACCCAGAAAGCAGGCGGAAGTAGCGCCTACCTCGTGGGGGTCGGACAAAGCAGGAGCACAGAAGCCCTGTATCACTGGGGACATTTGGGAACACTGTGAGCTAGTGCTGGAGCCTCTGTTGTGGGTGGCCACTGGGCATCTGCTGTCCCTGTGTCTCCTGCCATCTGGGACACTGTCTCCGGAGCTGCCCCACCCAGGACCAGTCACCACCATGCCACCCCCACAAGGCCCCAGTGCCCACAGTGGGTGCAGATTGGGTATGTGACCCTAGAGCCAGGCCCAGGACAGGGAGGCGGCAGCAGGGCTTGCTCCTGGGACCCGGGGAGGGGACAGGAAGAGAGGAAGCCCAGCTCCAGACTCCTTCTGAGCCCCAGCCCAGATGCCGTGCCCTGAAAAGAGAGGACCTGGGCCTGGCGCAGGAATGGGGCAGACTGCACACTGCAGGTCCAGGGGTGGGTGCAAACCCAGAGCCCTGGACACTGGCTGCAAGGCCATCAAAACCTGACCCCTGGGCATCCCCACACCCGCCTCCCACTCCTCAGTCCCTCCTTCCAGCCTTCACTGGGCTTCCTACTCCCTGCCCACTGCTCCCACCCAGCGGTAAGGGTATCCCTCCCCTGCCTAGAGCCCTCAGTGGCTCCCCATCACTCTCCAGACTGCATCCTGTCTGCCCCACCAGGGGAGCCTGTGGCCAGCAGTGGGCTCTGAGCCTGCAAACCATGGGTACGCCAGCATCTGGGGCAGCCGGGCCGGCCTGGTTTGTGCAGCCTGGGCCTCTTGCTCCAGAGGCACCACCCAGAACCCCACCCATCCCGCTCTTGCCAGAAGCCCCGCCCAGCACCCTTCACCTGGGAGAGGTATGCAGCCAGCCAGGGACAGCACGACCTGAGGGGCGGCAGGCCTGGGCCTGCCGTGTGCCCTGGGCAAGGCGGGTGAGCTCTTGCCTTGCCTGCAAAGTGAAGGCGAAGACACCTGCCTCACGTGGTTGTGCTGGTGAACAGGACAGGGATTCTGTGACTCCCAGCTAGCACCATGCAGCCCGGTCCCTGGAGGGCCAGCGGTTGGACATGGAGCAAGAAGAAACCTTGCTAAACTGTGTACTGCTGGGTGTGGCAGTCATTCATGCCCTACTCTGAATGTTTCCAACAAATTTGAGTCAGAATCGCCCTCCAGAGTAGGGAAGGACCTCAGCATGCTTGTGCTCCAGCCACATCCTACTCCCCACTGCACAGACAGGGAAACTGAGGCCCAGGTTGACGAAGAAACAGGGGAGGGAATACTCAGTCCCCAGACTAGAAGGAAGAATAAGTGACTCCTGAGGAGGAGGTCATGGCTGGGGGCACAGGGCTGAAAAGAGACATCCGCGTTTTCTCTGACCTCGCTAGCGATGGCCCAGAGGCTGAGATGAACCTACTGTCTAGTTCGTCAGCAACGCTCCCTCTCACAGATGAGGGTGCTGGGTCGGAGCTGTGGGGGAGGGACTGGACTGAAGCACACACCACAACCCGCCAGACCTGTGATGCAACCTCCCTGTGCAGCCAGGGAAAGAGGAAGCACGTGCACAAAGTGGTCTCCAGGCCAGCACCCCAACAGGATGTGGCTCACTTGACCCCTTGCCCTGCCCCTACCCTGCCGGTGCCCCTGAGCCAGAACTGCCTGCAGATCAGGCCTCACGTCCCCAGGAAAGGTGGAGTGATTATCTCCAGGGTGCAAGTGACACCCTGGCCTGGGAAGAAGCACTTGCCCAAGGTGGCTCCCCGAGTCCCTTTCAGGGACTGCTCTGTCCCCTGGCCTCCAGGTGTCTGCTGCTGCCTCATCCAGAGGGCAGAGCCCAGGCAGGGGCTACCCCAAAACTGCCCAGCGGGGGCACGTGGGCGCAGCTCGGTGGTGGAGCACTTGCCTAGGAAGTGTGAAGGCCTGAGTCCCACTCTCTAGCACTGCCAATAATAATAATAACGCAACAGAGAAACAGCTCCAGCTCCGCACCTCGCCTGGTGAGCCCAAGGCAGACATTACTCGTCAGTCTCTGCACTCTCTCCTGTTAGCCCAGGACACAGCATCGGAATCTGCACGGGGTTCTGGGCAGCCACTGTGAGGGGCTGGCCTCGGAGAGGGTGCCTGCCTGCTGCTGCTGGCCACGCCCGGGTTCTCGGGGCCGTGTGCGTATTCCACACCTGCTCACTGCTCTTTCTCTTTTTTCTCCAGTGCTGGGGCTCAAACTCAGGGCTTCATACGTCCTGGGCAAATGCTCTACCACCTCCAGCCCTCTGCCCTCTGGTGTTGTTCAGTGGGACAAACCCAAAGCTGGCCTAAAGTCCCAAAGCACTGGGCTAGAAGGAGCTTTGACAGTCTCTGGCCACAGAGCTGTACAGCTGTGCAGCCCAAGCCAGGCCTGGAGCCCCTGCTCCCCGATCCCACCCCAGTGCCTACTACGCAGCTTCCTCCACAAGCAGCAGAGCCCTGGGGTCCGTCTGCCCCCAGAGACCTCACCCACCGTCATAACGACACTTGGAGGATGGCAATCTGGAGCCTGTTAGAAACTCGCCACCAAGCCAGCACCTCCCCAAAAGACCCGCTGAGCCCGACCTGCCCACGGGTCCTCGGCAGGCACCTCAGCCAGACAAAGGTGACAGAGGGGTCCCCTCTGCACTGCTGGGCCTGGAGCTGACTGTGGCCAGCAGGACTCTGGAACCCTCCATGCCGCCCTCTCTCTCCAAAGCCCAGCATCCGCCTCACAGCTTTCAGAGGTCCCAGCTCCCCACTTGGAGATGACAACACTTTGTACCCTACCGAGCCACGGAAACCCTCCCAGGCCTTAGCCCAAAGCTGCAGCCCTTCCAGAAGCCCCTCTTCTTGCCTTTCTGCTCCCTGGGGGACCCTCTACCAGCACCCCCACTCTGCATCTTCAAGAGCCCCGGTGTACAGCCCTTCTTCACCTGCATCTGCAAGATGTGATCAAAAGTACAGTGAATATTAAATTATTTTTAAATGCATTGCAATAAAAGACACATTGCCATGAATCCCCCTCAGAATTATTCTCCCTATTGCTTCTCCCATGGTTCTTGCCACTTTTCTGCAGCAGCTCTGGCATCCTCTTTCATGAGTATCTTTTGTTGCACTGTCCTGGCTGCCTCGATGTCCTAAATCGATTTAAAGCGCTTCCCTTTCATGGTCATTTTGACCTTGGGGAGGAGCCAGCAATCGCATAGTGCCAGATCCAGGAAATAAGGTGGATGAGGACACAGCGTCCTATTTTTATGAGACCCCCTTTCTGTTGGGTGGTGCTCGGCAGCAACATTCACTGTATTTTTGCTCACGCCTTGTAAAGACACTCAGGAAAGAGAATTCCAGACCTGCTTCAGAAAGTGGCAAAAACTGGTGTGAGTGTGTCTGAAGCAAGGGGGAGGACTTTGAGAAGGATTGATGGCAATGTGTCTTTTACTCTAATAAATATTTTAAAATTTAAACATTCACCATATATTTGGATCACACCTCGTATACCTGCTCAAACCTTCCACCCAAGAAACACCTCGTCTCTCCCACATCACCAGCAGCTTCTCTTCCACCTTCTCAGCCCAGTTTCCTAAAAGGAGGGTCCCAAGCCCCCAGGACCTGGTCGCTGGCTGTTAGGACCTGGTCGCACAGCAGGAGTGGTGGGCAAAGATTCTTGAGCATTTGGAGCCGCAGAGCTCTGCCTCCTGTGAGACCAGCAGCCCACCAGATAGCTCAAACCCTAATGTGAATTGCATATGCGTGGGATCTAGGTCGCACGGACCTTTGCATCATCCCCCATCCCCATCCAAACGTGGAGCGATTGTTTTCCATGGAACCAGTCCCTGGTGTCCTAAAGTAGCCATGGGCCCCTGCCCTCTCCACATCCTGGCCTCCTCCGGCCCGGGCAAGGTCACCTGCAGCACCCTGGTTCCAGGACAGTGCTGCTCAGCCCTTATCCTGCCCCTCTCTGGCTGCATGGGCCTCCACCCTGTTCTCAGGACAGCCCAGCCTCCTGACCATGGCCGTCCAGTCTCCTGTTCTGGTTCCAGAGGGCAGCCCAGCCCCAGGCGTCGTCCTCCCTCCACCCTAAGTTCGGGCACACCAACCACCATCCTTCTCACCAGCTCTGGGCTGTCCTCTCGCCCTTGGTAATGGCAGCAAAGATAACCAAGCCATCGTTCATCTGGACAACGGACCAGGCATCACGCTAAGCTTGAAGTAGTTGATCCCAGTCTCCAGCAACCCTGTTTATTCTGACTCCAGAAATATTCATGAGTACCTATTGTGTTAATCAGCTTTGCTCTCACTGGAGCAAAATACTAGATGCCCACCATTTAAAGAAGGAAGGGTCTCATTTGGTTCAAAATTTGGGAGGGGGGTCAGTCCATGGCTCTAAGTAGAACTAGCATGGCGGGAGGGTGCGGAAGAGAAAAACTGTTCACATCATGGCATCTAGGAAGGAGAGAGAAGGGAGGAGCTGGGGACAAGAACACAACCCTCCAGGTCACATCCCCAGTGACCATCTCCATCCAGGACCCACCTCCTAACAGCCCAGGCAGCCATACACTCATCCACAGATGAACCCACTGTTGATTATAGCACCCCTGTGATCCAGTCACCTCCCAAAAGCCCCACCTCTGAACACATGGGAGTTTTGAGGGACATTTTAAAGCTAAACTATAGAACCTACTTACTATGTACCATACACTGCTCAAAGGACTGGCGATATAGTGGCAAACTCTAGAGAAGGTATTATTGTTCCACTTGTACAGATGCCGAGTTCAAGCCAGCTAGGCAACTTAGCAAGACACTGTCTCAAAAAAAAAAGAAAAAGAAGTCTGGAGATGTAGTTCAGTGCAAAGTCCCTGAGTTCAGTCCCCAATCATACACACACACACACACACACACACACACACACACACACGTGTGGAAGGGAAGGATCCAGGTAGCTACTTTGAACCCCTAGACAGACCTGTGCTCAGAGGCAGCCAGGCATGTCCTAGGGACAAGAAGAGAGGAGAGATGAGGTAAGTCCCCGATGGAGAAGGCAGACGAGCACGATGAGGTCCTGCAGGTGATGAGGTCTCCAGGGGGGCTGGAGATGACTGGAGGAGGGACAATGGATGGGGACAGGGATAGAGGACAAGCAGCTGGACCAGCTCATCTGAGCGGCTAGGGGCAGGGGAAGCTGCTGGCCAGGGCTGCGGGATGCACAGGGGCACTCGCTGGGTGGGATGAGGGACGGAGGGCAGGGAGCCAGCAGGAGAGGATGGGCTTCCCGCAGAAATGCCCCTCACCGAGCCCAAGCCAAGCCCCCACCGGGCCGTGGCGCCCTCTGTGGACCAGTCTGGTGCACAGCCCCTCCTGGCGGGGTCAGCCCTGCAGGGCTGGGGATGGCACGGGCCAGTGCAGGCACAGACCCCAGGAACGGCCACTGCATACTAGCAACGCCCAGAAGGAGGCCCAGGCACGTGGGGTCGGGGGCAGGGTGTGGCAATTCCAGCAATACTGTGGCTTCCTGGAGTCCACCGGGCTTTGGAGCCGGCTGGGCCTGGGTCCACATCCTGGCTGTGCCACCTGTTCCCTGCGAGACCTTGGGTGACCCTGGCTCAGGGGCTGGCTTAGAACTAGCAAGGGAGACAAAGGGAAATCCAAGCCAGGCACAGTGACACACACTTGTATCTGCAGCTTCCAGGGAGGCTGAGGCAGGAGGATCATTTGGGTCCATCCTGGGTTGAAGACCAGCCTGGGCAGTGCAGTGACATCCTTATCTCAAAACAAAAACAAACACAAAGACGAATGCAGCATAGAATCGGGTGTGGCAGAGCTGATGGGCGAGAAGGCAAGAACTCGTCTTCCATAGAGCAGGAAGACGGACGGCACAGTCACCAGGCTCCCTTTGTCCCTGCAAGCACGAGCCACGCTTCCTTCCTACCTCCTGACCCTGCCATGTCCTCTACGTGGAGCCCAGCCCACCGCATCCCGCAAGGCTGCCATATGTCACATTGTCCCCACTGCCTTCCCCTCTGTGGTGGCAGCCATTGGTGGCACACAGACAGCCCGTCACCAGTTCATGTTCCTGTCGCCCAGACACCCGCAGGCCTAGGGGGCTGCAGGAGTCTCAGGGAGCCCCCACAGCTGGGCCTGGCACCGTTTATTCTGCAAACAGGCTGGCTGGGCTCTGGGGATGAGCAGGCACCTGGGTGCTGCCTCCTGTCTGCCCTGTCCCCAGGCCCTTGCCACCCACCCTGCTCCCGTCGTCCCCCCTCACTGCCTGGAGCATGGGCCCTGCTGCACCCGGCAGCGGATGACCTTGGGCACAGCACCTCACCGCCCGGCTGTGCCACCTGAGGACCCCCAAGGAGGGCAGGGGAAGTGCCAAGGGCACCTGGCCGACCCGTGAGCTCTGCAGACTGGGCTGTTGGTCACCTGCAGCCGGGACTAAAGGAGGCACTGAGGACCGTGGGGCCCGAGGAGGGAGCACTGTGCTGTACCCAGCACCCGCCTCCTCGCGGGACCCCCAGGAGCTGACTGCTGTAGATCCCTGGACAGAAGAGGAAACCGAGGCCATTCCGAAGCCACTGGGTTGTCTAGAGCCTGCAGGTGACCTCCTTGGTCCTCAAGCCCTGGCCCAGCTGTCCCCTCCTCAGGGAGGCCGCCGAGCTTCCCAAGGCTGCAGGCCCATCAGAGCCCCGCCTGGTCTAGACCTGGACACAGCCGGGGACAGCTGGGGACAGTGACATGCTGGCTGGTCCTTGCCCTCCAGGCCTTTCCTCGCAGGCTGGCCAAATTCAGTCTGTGCCAAAGTCACCGCCACCCTTCATACAATGCAGGGGATGGGGCACAGGGACAGGAATCTCACTCCTCCCCCAGAGGCCCCTGAGGGCCAGCCCCCCAGGAGCAGGGGGAAAGGAGACACCCACACAGGCACCCCCAAGCCCAGAACCAGGCTGCCTGCCAGCCGGGAGCCCTGGCGCCCAGCAGGCCTCAGGAGGAAGGACAGGCTGGGGGCACCGAGGCCTGGGCAAGGGGCAGAGCCCTGGGAGGGGACTGGGTGTGCCTGGGTTTGAATGTTGATGCCACCTAAGGGCTGGTGACCTCTGTGCTGTTGTTTAACATCACTGACCTCTGTGCCAGGACTAAAGGGACAAGCCTTGTGCGGGATCTGGGGGGCACCTGCACACAGTTGTAGCTTTATTAGTGTCCGTTTCAATAAAACTTTACTCTTGGAATTTACGCAGAGCAGGAAAAGAGGCCGGTTCCCATACTCACACCTTCCCTTCTGTCCTGCTCGCTCCTCCTCTGAGGCCCGGCTGTAGCATCTGCCAACTTCCTCGATGTCAACACCTCCCGCATATTGGGTCTGAAACCACACTCTGCAGGCATGTCAGGAAGAGCCATGTTCACACAGCTGTCGTCTGTCAGCTCTTCACTACCCAGAGTCTCCTTTTCTTTTCTGTCACCCACCCCTCCCCCTCCTCCTACACTGGCTGCCCTCTGGCCACTCCAGCGCATGCCAGCTGAGTGCTTGCCTCAGGGCCTTTGCACTTACTGTGTGTCCTCTGTGGGGAACACTCCTCCCTGCTATGACATGGCTTGCAGGTCTCTACTCTAGGTCCCCTCCCCAGAAAAGCCTACCCTGACCACCTCAGAGTCACTACCCCTGCCCTCCCCTGCCTCTCATGGTCTGCATGTGGCTCGAGGGTGTGACACATTTTGTCTGTCCGTCACCTCTCTCACCTCCCCTGTTTCCTGCGCCAGAGGGAACCTTGTCCACTCAGTTGCCGCCGTGGCCCTGGTGCTCAGCACCAAGCCTGGCACACACTAGACCCCGCTGGGCACCTGGCCCGCCGCCCCCGCCCCTCGCCAGCCTCCCCGTGGCGGCTCTAATTGGCAGAGCCCCTCTGGCACGGCCCCTGCGTCACGCCCCTCTATGAGACCCGCCACAGCGACCTCCTCCTCCTTTTCCTCTCCAGCAGAAAGGCGCCGGCCTATTGTGCAGCCCCGTTGACACAGGGATGACCTCACCCGGGCCCCTGCGATGGGAAGAGAGAGGTGGGGATGGGAGAGTGGGGGTGGCCGGGCCAGGTTGGGAACGGCCCCAGGCTCTGGCCTGGGACAAAGGCCCGAGGCCAGCGTCAGACCGAGACAAGGGTGCTTTTCATGAGGGGAATAATTGCGAAAGGGGTTAATCCCTAAGAGTGGGTCCCAAGGACGCCGGGATGGGAGCCATGCGCTCGAGAGGGATTTCAGAGACAGACAGCCAGGCGGACTGGGCCTGCGACAGCCTGGGGCCAGTAACTCCTTTGCCTCACACTTACATCCTTGTCCACAAAATGGGCAAATAATCAGCACCACACACACAGGACTGTGATGGGGCCTGTGCCGACTGTGGGCGCTGGGCAGGAAGCACACAGAACATGCTCAGTCTCTCCCAGCCCTTGGGCTCCAGCTCACTCTCTCCTCTCTACACATTCCTCTCTCCTGCTGTGCCACTGACCAGGGTGCCACCAACCAGGGCACCACCGACCAGGGCTGCCACCGACCAGGGTGCCACCGACCAGGGTGCCACCAACCAGGGTGCCACCGACCAGGGTGCCACCGACCAGGATGCCACTGACCAGGGTTTGGCAGGGCCCTGGCTGAGCCCGACACGCGCCTCTGCCACCCACTCTGGCTCCCAATTCCAGGGCCAGGTAGACCTGGGAGCCCCGTGTCCTCACACAGGGACACACAGAGGGGACCTCACCGCGGGGGACACGGCTCCCTTTCGGCCAGCAGACACGCCCCCTTCCTGGGGGCACAGGCAGCTGCCAGGCAGGCTACATGGCGGGTATAGGCAAGGGGCAGAATCCTGCCAGCACCTGCTTGGCTGAATGGGCTCTGTCCCCAGGGACCCTGACGACGTACAGACCCTCTTCCCCCGCCTGGGTGGCTTCAGCTACGGTCCTTAAGCAGAGGCCTGATCCAGCCGTACCCAGACCCCCGACCGTGGGATAAGATGTGTGTCCAACCCTCCCGGTATCGTGAGTTATTAGGCAGCAAGAGCCCACTAAGCCTGCAGGCAAACAAATAAAAATGGATAGGAGTCCTATACAGCCAGGCATGGTGGCGCATGCCTGTAATGCCAGCCCTTTGGGAAGTTGAGGCAGGAGGCTGAGGCAGGAGGGTCACAAGCTTGAGTCCACCCTGGGACACGTAGTAACTTAGCAAGACAACATCTTAAAATAAAAAAATAAAAAGAGCTGGGGATGTCGGAAGGCTCTGGGCTCACTCCCCAGTACTGCAAAAAATAAAGGCATGTTTATATGTCAGGCACCTGCCACGCATCAGGCACTACTTTAAGTATTTCCATATGTTGTCTTATTCCTCACTCACCGTAACTATGTGCTGGACAGATGGGGAAACTGAGGCCCAGTGGTTGAAAACACTGGTTCAAATCAGAGCCCAGATGTGAGATAAAAACATCCAGAGAGAGGAGGTGGCCCAGCGGCAAGCATCTCAAGCCCTGTCCCTCCCCACCCACCCCAGCCACACCACCCCATCCTGTCCCAAGAGTGACCAAGTGGGCACCATGCACACACGCTAGCTCTCTGTGGCTGATTTCCCAGCCCCATAGAAACCATTCAACCTGCGCCATTAACAAGCATTTAATTCCTTCACTTGTCTTGTGGTCCACCTACAGGGGGAGAGGACTACCTGATCATTCTTCACTTCACCTGCCATACGGGAAATAGATTCAATTAGAAAAAAAAATCTATTGCTAATTTGAAAGCTCCGATTCTATAATTTCCTACAAGGAAGACATGTAAATTGCGTGTTATTTAACACCCTTTCACGGCAGGTGAGTTCCACGGGGGGCAATTATAACCCATCTTCTCACACATTCTG
>PVJO010010775.1:0-62581 GCA_004026905.1 Hystrix cristata | reverse complement strand
GAGTTATTCATTTTTGAATACTCCCTACTAATCAAGAGTATCTGTCTGTCATGTCTGTTCTCTCTCTTCTCCATTTTCCCACCTTCAAATAAATTGTCTTCTTTTATTCTTTTTTAAAATTAAGATAATTAAGGTAGCAATTACAGAGTTCATAAATGATGCTCAAAACTGTTTCAAAAGCACTTTCCCCCTATTTTTTTGATAATATTGTTATTCCAAATAACGAACAATTTATATGGAAGCAAAGTCCCTTACATGTATAAACCAAGATCTAGGTATAAAAAAATTTTTCAATTTTCACTCTAAGGCAAATTAGATGACCTTGAAGAAGGATCACAATTTCTCACTCTTAACATTAATATCTTGGTGAGGAAGGTACGAGGCCCAAACCCATGGCCTCCATCCTTTTTATGTATTCATTCATTGATACAGGGTCTTACTAAACTGCCCGGGCTGTTATGGAATTTGCAATCCTCCTGTCTCTGTCTCCCAAGTATTTGTTTTTCTTGTTTTTTTTTATTAGTATCTTTTTAAACTTAAACATTTTTAAGTAAATTGCACATTTGAACAGGTAACATCTACACATGTACAAAACCCAAAGGTATGAAAAGTATTCGGTGAAAATTCTCCCTTTCTCTCCTTGTCCCTCCCAGTTCTCCACACAGAGGAGAGTATTATTCTTGTCCTTCTGGAGAGGTCTATGCAGACATAAACATTTGCGTGCATCACTTTTGTGAAACCATGTGTTCAAGCTTCTAATAAACACTCTTATTGACAACTCTCAAATTACTAGTCTCCAATATCTCACTAATCTCTAATTCTTTCCTTCCTCACTAAAATCTCAAAACATTTCCAGAAGCGCTTTTTCTCATCCTGGCACTGGGGATTTTTTTGTTTCGTTTTTTTTGGGGGGAGTGCTGGCGATCAAACTTTGGGCCTTGCACTTGTGTTGCTGTGTTTTTTTGGGTTTTTTTTAGGGTCTCACTTTGCAGTACAGTAGTGTGGCCTTGACCTCACTATGTAGCCCAGGCTGGCCTCAAACTCATGATGATCCTCCTGCCTCAGCCTCCTGAGTGCTGGGATCACAAGTGTGCACCACCACACCCAACTCCCAGCACTAGGGACTGAACTCAGGGGCAGTCTACACTGAGCTACATCCCCAGCCCTTTTTTTTTTGAGACAGGTTCTTGCCAAATTGCCCAGGAAGGACTTGTGATCTTCCTGACTTAGCCTTCCTCGGTGCTGCGATTATAGTCATGGGCCACCACACTTGGCTTTATTCGGTATACTTTAACTTGTTTCTATTATAATTTATTTTGAGGCTCAAACTGCTTTATCTTTGCTATTGAAAGTTCCTAGAATCAACCATTAATAAACTCATTATATTCATAGCCAGTTCTTTTATTACCAAAGCAAGAAGTCTGTGGGGCTTTATCAAAGATCAAATAACTAGGGTCAGAACTGGGTCTTAGGTGCAATGTTCGTGGCCCAAAACAGGATCACAGAACATCATTTCTGCGGGTCCTGAAGGAGGAGCCTTGGTTGGACACGGCTGATGCAGTTGAGCGCCAGCTCAATGGCCACTTTTCCTTTTTCCCCTGTAGAGGGCGCTGAAGTGACGGGAAAGAGGAAGGCTTTCCTCAAATTCCAGTACCGTCTGTTTGCTCCTGTGTGATCTGGCAGCCAACAATCCACAGGACAACCAGAAAATTTCAGCACCCACTCTATTTGTGTGTGGCTTTCCATCAAGTTTCCCAACACCCTTCCCTTCCTCTAATCCATTCCCAAATTGCAATCAGGATCATCTCTTTAAAAAAGACAGATGTTAAAAAAAAACAAACCAAAAAAACTCCCACAAGTGTAGCACGGATGGTGGTGGTGGTCTAACAATTGGGTTAATGTATTTTATATCACTGAACTACATACGTACTTCACTTGGCTGTGTAGTTCAGACTGGCCTTGAACTCACTATGTAACCCAGACTGGCCTCCTCGAATTCATGGTGATCTTCCTGCCTCAGCCTCCTGAGTGCTGGAATTACAAGCATATACCACCATGCTTGGTCACATTTTTTTTTTCTTTCTCTTTTAAGATAGGGTCTTGCTGTATTGCCCAGGCTAGCCCAGAACCCCTGGACTCAATTCCCCAGTACTGTAAAGAAAAGAGAGGGGAAAAAAAAGGCAGACAAGCAGGAAGAAAACAGCCATCACGGAAATATTACTAACATTCTTTACTTAAGCCCTTATATTCCTATTAAATTTCTTATTATTACTATCAGTCCATCACCTTTCCTTTTTTATTTATTTTTTTAGTGAGGATTTACATTTATTAAAGACAGGAAAAGAAGTCCACTCTGAAGAGCAAGATCAACAGCCTATATCACCTTAAAATATTTGAATAATTTCAAATGTACGAAAAGTTACAGAGCTGGGTGTGGCGGTGGTCATCTATAGTCCTGAAACTCTGGGAGGCTGCAGGGAGAGAATCACAAGTTTGAGCTCAGCCCGGTCAATTTAGCAACGGTGAGATCCTGTCTCAAAATAAAAAATTTTAGAAAAGGGTGGGGTTGTAGTTCAGTGTGAAATCCCTGGATTCAATCCCCAGTAGTGCAAAAGAAAAAACAAAATAACAACAAAAACCCTGTCTTCTCAGGATTTCTCTACTGCCATTCTTCCAACTAAATAGTGCGCGAAGAAACACTTTAACACCTTGCTGCCTAAGAACTTTTGAATATTTGTGTAATATAGAAAACAGTGGACTATCCACTTTATTTCTTTCTCCAGGTAGTTAACAAATATGAAATAAGCTAAAGATCTCTCTCCAAATCCACACCAATCTACTAATCAATACAAAAGGTATTCTTCAAGAACTCATGCTGCTAGTATCTAGTCTCTATCTCCTCACTTTCATAATACCACCCAAATCAAAACCAAAAGAGTGTGTAATAAATGATCTGGTAGCAGTTCATAAGAAATACACGATCGGGTTTGGGGATTTAGCTCAAGTGATAGAGTTCTTGCCTAGCAAGTGCAAGGCCCTGAGTTTGAACCCCAGGACCCTCCCAAAAAAATTTTATATAAATAAATACATACATACATACATACATATATATATATACATATATTTTGTGGCATACTGTTGGTGCTCAAAAAGTTTCAAATTTTGGAGCATTTCAGATTTTGAATTTTTGGATTAGGATGCCTAACCTGTATTCCTAATATATTTCAAACTGGTGGGATCACATCTTACAGATTGTCTCAATTCTGAAAAGACATTTATCGAGAAATCATGTATAAGGACATGACCAAAAAGTTATTCATCACATAACAACATTTTAGTTAATGACAGACCACCTATATGGCAGCAGTCCCACAAGATTATGATGGAGCTGAAAATTCCTATCACCTAATGACATCGTAGCCATCTGTCATAGCACAATGCATTACTCACCAGTTGGTATCATTCTGGTGTAAACAAACCTAATCAGCTGCCAGTCACTCCCAAGTACAGCACATACACATACGATTATGTGGTGTATAATAATAAATGACTATGCTTTTAGTTTGTGTTTACTATAATTTTTATCATTACTTGAGAGTGCACTCATTTTTCTTTTTTTTAAAAAAGTGTACTGTAAATTTGCCATGTTACTCCAGCAGCAGCCTCATACATCCCCTCTTATTTACCACATCTCTTGATTGCATCTGGGGGCTACATCAAGTGGTTGACCTGTACATCTAGGTTTGTGTAAGCATACTCTGTAATTGTTGCATAGTGAAATCACCTAAAGAGAGCTGGGCGTGGTGGGGCACACCTGTAATCCCAGCACTCAGGAGGCTGAGGCAGGAGGACTGCTGCAAGTTGGAGGCCAACCTGGGCTACATGGTGAGTTCAAGGCCAGCCTGAACTGCACAGGGAGACCTTGTTTTTAAAAAAAAGAAAAGAGAAGAGAAGAAATCACCTAAGGATACCTCTGTAATACATAGTCGTATCTTTAAGCAACAATCACTGTATAATGAAGGCTCTAAAACCAGCACCCTAGCCTACTGGAAAAACCAGAGAAACATGTTAACCAACTTTTAATACCCATTTTTAATTAACATTATGGAACAAATAAGTAGACAGCTCTGCTTTTGTTTAGGACACAAAACAAGGGCCAATATCTGAAATATGTGAAGTAACATGGAGGCAAACTTTTAACTCACAATAAACAATTAGAGCTGGTTAGTAATATAAGAGTTTGAATATTAAGTAAAGATCATTGAAGATACTCTAGCAGGGGTTTAATTACTTTTCCGGACTGCTCTACACTGAAGTACTACTTGACTTAAGTAAAATTATCTTAACCAGAAAAGTCACCCGATTTTCCTGCTACCTCTCACATAGTCCTCTTTTATCTTCCTCTACACTCACTTAGGAGTTTCAAAACTTACTTGAGATGCTTGGGACATACGCTCATATAAGCCAAATAAAACTGCTGTCTACTTTTCCGAATCTGAAGGCCCACCTTATTTTTGAGTTGAGTAAAATCCTACTTTAAATTCAATGAGTTCTCTAGTTAAAACAATAACCCTCTTCTTAGGTAATACCACTTCCTTCCCTCTTGTGCCCCCTTTCTGTGCACACGATGTTACAAACAGCTCTAGTCAATCTGAAGCCTGCCATATATACCTGAAATGTAAGCAGCAGCAGCAGCAGCAGCTTACTGCTACCTTTCCATCTCTTTTTCATTGCCAACAACTGGAAGATCAAATTGTATTACATGAATGTTATAAATGACCCGGGTAACTTAGACAACCTTCTGGTTCCACAGTAACAAATCCATAAAATAAGCCAAATGCCTAGAATCTTACAACAAGCTTGTAAATGGTATCTTTGCCCACTGTGTGTAAGTGCACATGTGTGTATGGAGGTAAGAACTGAACTCAGGGCCTTAATACTAAATTATATTGGTAGCCCTTTTATTAGTTTTGTTTTATGTTGAGAGAAGGTCTTGCTAAATTGCCCGTGCTGGGTTCACACCTATGATCCTCATGCCTCAGTCTCCCAGATACTGAGGGGGGAAGGGATGCCAACTTTGCCTCCAATTTTATTTCTCTATATTCTTGGCTACAAAGCAGACAAAATAACTCTTAAAAACAAATTGGATAGTGTCACTGCCCTACATCAATAAATATCAATAATAGTAACAGCTAACATTTATAGGGCACTTACTATGTGCCAGGCACAATTGGAAACACTTTACATGTATTAAGCAATCCAGTAATCACAGGAGTGCAAGACAGATACCTGCTATGACTAGAATGTCCCCTCCACACTCATGTTGAAATTTGATTGCCACCACAACTGAATTACGCAGTGGGACCTTTAAAAGGTGATTAGGGGCCTGTAATCTCAGCACTCAAGGAGGCTGAGGCAAGAGGATCACAAGTTTGAGTCCTGCCTGGGCAATTTAGTTAGATTCGATCACAAAATAAAAAGGCCTTAGGATGTAGTGCAGTGTGAAGGCCCCGAGTTCAATCCCTAGTACTCGTGGGAGAAAGAGGTGATTAGGTCATGCGGGCTCCATCCTCAGGGGTGGGATTAGTGTTTTTTTTCTTCTCCATCACCCCTCTGGTACTGGGGATTGAACTGTATCTCCGGAAGTCTTCTTTTTTTTTTCTTTTTGGAGATGGACATCTCACTCTGTTGCCCCGGCTGGTCACCTCAGCCTCCCAAGCAGCTGGGACTACAATGTGCTATAGGCATACCTGCCTCCAAAAAGTCTTTTTCTTTTTGAGACAGGGTCTCACTATGTAGTTCAAGCTGGCCTTGAACTTATTATGTAGCCCAGGCTGGCCTCAAACTTGCAGCGGTCCTCCTGTCTCAGCCTCTCAAGTGCTGAGATTACAGACCTGGGCCGCCACACCCAACTGTCCAAAAGCATTTTTTTACCATAGTTAGAAGGCCTTGTAGGATTTATTTCCTGGCCAGCTATAATGTCTTCACTATATACCTTACTTTGGCCTACACATTTCTTCTTAATGTGGTACATACCCTCATCTCTACCCTCATCTTACAGCTTTACCTTCTCTCACACTAGATTATTCCCATACGTCAAAAATACTAAGTAAGCACGTACAGTCCTTCCTGTATTAGGATTCCGTGCTTGCAATTTCCAGCTCAGGTTAATTTAGGCCAAAAAGGCAATTTAGGAGAAAATCAAGTAGCACACAGAAATAAACAAGAAGCTAGAGAACCAGGTATGGAAACAGGACTTCCAGGCAACCAAAAAAGAAAACCCAAGACGCTGGGAATTTAGCTCAGTGGTAGAATGCTTGCCTAACAAGCGCAAGGCTCTTAGATACCCAGCACACCACCATTGCCCCCCAAAAAGAAAAGAAAACCCAACCACATCAACAGAGCACTGCCAAAGGACACCAATGCCACTAGGATGAATTAATTTTTTTTCTCTCATGCTGGAGATCGAACCCACAGCCTCAAGTGCCATACCACTGTACCACACTCTCAATCCTTAATTTTTTTTTTTTTTTTTTTTTTTTTTTTTTAAATCAGGGATTTGCTTATGCAGTTCAAGTTAGCCTTGAACTCTGTGGCCCAGGCTGGCCTGGAATTCACAATGGTCTTCCTGCCTCAACTTCTTGAGTGCTGAGATTACTGGCATGTGTTACCACACTTGGCTTCTCAGCCCTTAATTTTAAGTTTTGTTCTTACTAGATTCAAACTCTATCTAGTACAGAGAGTCTGACTGACATAATGGTGTCATATGCCTGATCTTTTGCTAAGTTTTCTAAAATGATCTTGACTAGGAACGTTTACACTAAGATTGCACATAGCATGGAAGATGAAAAATTTCCCAAAAGAAAACCAGTGTTATTTAGCAGAAGACAGAATATATATTCTACACTCCACTAACCAAAAAAATGTACTAACTGTCTACAGGTCCATGCATAGCTACAGTTCTGCTTTGATTAACTGCCTAGGATGGGCTCAAATTTGTAATTCTCCTGCCTTAAAGTACTGGGGTTACAGGTATGTGCTACCATGCCCCCAGCTTTATCTTTTCCAAAGTAGTTCTCTCCTGCTGCCCACTAACCCTTCTACCAATTACTGGCAAACCACCTATTCAATTTCTTTATGGCACTTTTTACAGTGGCTTTCTTATTTATTATCTGTTAACCCCCTCAATATAGACTTCATGAAGATTAGTCCTATGTGTATTTGACAATCAAAGATAAATAAGAGAGAGTACATGGTGGGCAACATGATCTTTTTGAAAAGCAAATCACCTCATGTTACTCCTTAGTTGAATACCCTAAATGTTTCCCATGACAATTAGATCAGAAAGTAAGTATCTACTACAGCATGCCCCATATCTTCCTTACCAACTCTGGGTTTTTTAATTTGTTTTGTCACTGCTGCTTTTGATTTTTGAGGCAGGGGTCTCACCATGCTGTCCAGCTGGCCTGGAACTTGAGACCTTCTTGTCTCTGCCTTCGCAGCGCTGGGACTCCAGGCACGGCACTAACCCAGCTTCACTCAGGCCAGACTTCTGACAATTCCTGGTACATGTCAAGCGCTCCCGCTTGGGTCCATGGCTGAAATATTTTTCCACAGGCTCTTCAACAAGACTAGCTCCTTCTCAGCCTCCAAATCTCAGCTAAAATAACACATTTCCTAAAGTAGCATTTCCATCACACTATCTAAAATAGTTTTTCCCTTCTCGACTTTTTTTTTTAGATCAGGGTCTTGCTATGTATCCCAGGCTGGCCTGAAACTCTCAGCAATCCTCCTGCCTCAGCCTCTGGAGTAGCTGGGATTACAGGTGTGTACCACTATGCCCAGCCAAATTTATTTCTTTCTTGTTTATCTCCCCAATTACAAGGTTTTATGCCCTGAGGCCAGAAATAAATATGCATTATAAATCTGTTATAATGCCTAATACCAACTCAGACTTAAATATCTATTAAAAAAGACGGGATGAATTGGTGTTTTCTCAGATAATTTTTTTTAAAGAAAAGCTACCCATCTAGTGAAAGCAAGATATTTCCATAATCTTCTAAACTTCTTTCCAAAAACAGACCAGGAAGAACTGTTTTATTTTGCTACGCACAATTTATTTTGCAGCCTGACCAAAAAAAAAAAAGAGCTCTGAACATTCTTAAGAGGAACATTAAGGTCTGAAGTTGGAAAGGGTATTGAAAAGTAATTTCAAGAGTAACATTAACTCTAGGCATAGACATATGCCTCTAAGCCTAAATGAAAACCTGAAAGACACTGAATATGACATAGGACCAGAGAGCAATAGGCAATGAAAAATATACTTAACTTTCCCCTCAATTAGGTTTTTAAAAAATAAGATACAATACTGTCATATCATTATCATAACCATGGACCAATTTTATTTTACAGTCCCCTTTTATTTTACATCATACATTGTAGACAATCTAACATAATTTCACCATAAGTCCTACTTACCAAGTGCTCTTGCTACTGCCAGAAAAGGAATCTGGTCAATAACTGTGCTCCTTCTAACAGGTCCATTATGAGTGAGCCGAGGTCTTTTCCAAACTACACGATTCACTCCAGATTTGTTCATCACACTAAAAAATAAATAGGGTTCACATAAATACTCTAAGTGACTAAAATATAACAACTAAGATAATACAATGTGCTCTTAAAATAATGACTTATCTTACAAGGATGCATAAGCCAAAGTTCTGCTAGGAGAGAAAAAAGACGAAAAGGCAGGAGCAAGTCAAACATGGTGGCATACACCTGTAAACCCAGCAGTCTAGGAGGTTAGGCCAAGACGGTGCTAAATTCAAGCCCAGCCCGGGAAACTCAGCAGAACGGAGGGTTGCTGGGGATGTAGCTCAGGGCAAATGTCCTGGGTTTAATACTTAGTACAATTACCACCAAAAAACCCAAAAGTTACATGAGGAGAATTTGGAGATAGTTGACTAATGTCAGCCAGACAAAACTCAATAGAAACAATGTGAAGAAAATTGAGTAGACATGTCAAAAAAAAAGTAAGGTGTCTTAATGACTCAAATAATTAAGGACAGAAAAAGAGCATCTATATATCAAGAGGTATTAAATATTAATAAAAAAATTTAAAAAGGAAGGTTAAGTGCAATACACTCACAAGCTCAGCACTGTGGAAGATTAAGGCAGGATTATCAAGTTTGAGCCCAGCCTATGCAACTTAGCAAGACCCTACCTCAAAAAAGAAAAAAAAAAAAAAAAAAAAAGGCAGAGGATCTGGCTCAGTGCAAAGCCCTGGGTTCAATCCCCAGTACTATTATTAAATAAATAAATAAATCTGCATTTCTGGGAATTTCTTTGAGAATGAGGGGAAAACAGTTTTAATACTTTTATACTGAAGAATCAACAGCACATAACTCAAGAGAAATACCTATACATGTATTTAACAATTTTTGTAATTTTAAGTATGAGATTAGACTTTGAGTAACAGATTACCTACAGAGATATATATCTGGGAGTTAGAGAGTAAGAAAGTCCCCCTAAAAATCTGCAATAGGAACAACAGAAATCTGTAATTAGTACACATTTGGAAATATGGTTAATTCTCTGGGGGGGAGAACCCTCAATAAAGAAAGTCAGTGGCTTCAAGACATGGAAAAGTGGAGGTAGGACAGATCAGATAATAGTGACTGCCTGAAAAGCAATGTCACTATGAAATGCATGCACTACACCTAAGAGGCAGCCAGCCAGTCCACCTCTATCTACCCTTTTCCATCTCCAGTATAATTTCACAGGAATGAAGACACAAGAGAGAAGAAATAAATAGAATAAAAGTCTGAAGCAAAATAAAGGCATAACTTTTTTTGAGACAGTCTCCCTACTTAGTCCAAGCCAGCCTTGAAGTCAAACTTGTTGCAAAGCTCAGGCTGGCCTTGAGATCAAAACTTCCTGCCTCAGGTGGGACCACAGGGAGCCAAATCCTTTACCTGTGAAAAGACTAGCCTTCTCAGTCAAGAAAAACATGAACATAGCAAGTAAACAGCTTCAATCGCCCTTCTAAAGTAGAAGACAAATTCAGAATCTAAAAGAGGGCAGGCCAATAGCCAGGTGTGGTACTTGTCTGTAAGCCAGCACTCTAGGATGCTGAGGCAGGAGCAAGTTCAAGATCAGCCTGGCCAAGTAGTGAGACCCTGTCTTGATAGCTGAATAAATAAGAGTTGGAGATGCAGCCCAGTGCAAAGGCCCTGGGTTCCATCCCCCGTAACATACACACATGTGCACGCACACACGTGTGCACACAGACATGGCAGGCCAAGAGCTGGCAATGTAGCTCAGTGGTAGAGTGCCTCATATGTGCAAGGCCGTGGGTTTGATCCTCAACACAAAAGAAAGAGGGAAGGATGGAACGAAAGGGGAAAGGGAAGGGAAGGGGAAGGAGAAAGGGAAAGGGAAAGGACATGGGGGAGGGGAAGGGAAAGGAAGAGGAAAGGAAACAGAAAGGGAAAGGGAAAGGAAGGGAAGAGGAAAGGGAAGAGGAAGGGAAGGGATGAGGCAAGGGAAGGGATGAGGGAATGGAAGGGAAGGGAAGGGAAGGCAAACGAAACAATAGAGCAAGTCAGGAGATTTGAGCAGCACAGTGTCAGGAAACTTCCTGCAATGAAGGGAGTGTTAACTGCACTGTCCAAATAGTAGCCACTAGTCTGCCACAAGTGAATAGTGAATATTGTAACTGGAGCTAGGGCAAATGAGAAATTAACTTTATACATTTAATTTGTATTTAAATGTAAACAGTCTCATGTGGCTAGTGGTTACAATATAGGACAGTAAGGGAATGAAACAAGTATAGAATGATCCAAAAATGTTACAGAAGTTAATATAAAGAAACAAACAAAAAAGAAGTTAATTATAACAGGAATTCCAGAAAAGTGCTTATGTGCCATTCTTCTTGGGCTTGGGAACAAGTTTAATTCTCAGTTCTTATCTATTATTATTGCTATTATAAACCTAGCCCAGCAGGCTATGTTTGCACTTGTAATCCTTCTGCCTCAAGCTCTTGGAGAGCTGAGTTACAGGTTTGGGCTGCTATGCCAGATTAAGTCTCAGGTCTGAAAGCAACATCTAAATCCTAGTAAGAGTTATAATATCAAAGACATTTTGTTATATTGTGCTTTCAATGCTGATCCTCAAAACCAAAACGCTAGAGTGAAGTGAATAAGCTATTCAGTAGTCTATGAAACAGGAAAATAAGGATGAGAAGGGATACTATTTTGCCTTTATGCCATCTTAAAACCCTATTGTTCTTTCCTAAACCTGCTCCCTAAAAGGTAATCCTTAATAGTATTTAAGTAATTACAACAGGTGCTTCTAATACAAGAGACAGCTATTAGGACCTCTCTTAATACTCAATATTTAAGGATATGTGGTTCCTATGTTTCCAAGGAACTAAAAGACAAATAATGGTACCAATTAAACATAAAAAAGTTCATCCAGTGGTAAAAAGCAAAGTAACACCAGGCACGGTGGTACATGCCTATAATCCCAAATTCAAGCCCAGCCCAAGCAGTATAATTATTTAGTTAGGCCTTGTCTATGGATAGACGGATGGATGGATGGATGGATAGATAGACAGATAGATAGATAGATAGATAGATAGATAGATAGATAGATAGAGCAATAGATAGGGTTGGGGATACAGCTCAGTTCAAATGGTCTGGCTTTAATCCTCAGTACCAAAAAAAGAAATTAAGAAAAGAAAAGAAGGAAAGAAAAAGCTGCAAAAGATGGGCTGGGGATTTAGCTCAAGTGGTAGAGCACTTGCCTAGCAAGCACAAGGCCCTGAGTTCGATCCCCAGCACCAAAAAAAAAAAAGATGCTGCTTTTCCTGCACTCCCTGCTGTTGTGCTGTATGATTAAAAGGCATATAAAAAGGAACAGCCTGACATAAAGGAAGCTGACTGAGCAGCAACAGAAGGCTGGAAAAACAGAGTGCTGGCCAATTGCCTAGGTTGGGACAGAGGGAGGTGAGGAAATAACTTATCATAAAATGGCTCGATTTTTGCAAAAAGACACCTGCTCCCAAATGGCAAAGAGCATCTGTCCAACTGTCCAGATGGTATTTTAGTGATAATGCCAAAAACATAAACTATTATTAAATAAGAGTTACTAAAATCAAGGCAAATATAACTTTAAATTTTAAGTTGAAAAATAAGAAAGAATAGCCAAAAATTATTCTTTTAAAAGATTAATGAGAGGTGATCAGGCCTACTAATATTTTAGAAGTACGATAATGGGGACGTGGATGTAGCTCAGTGGCAGAGCTTGCCTGGAATGCCTGCCAGGTCCTGGGTTCAATTCCTAGCACTGCCAAAAAGAGAAAAAATTGTAATAATGTCTCTGCTTTTAAAATTATGGAACTAGTAAATGACAGGAAAAAAATAACCCAGAAAAAGACCCAAGCATATGCAAGAATTCTATTTATAATTACAAAGGCCATTTTGCATAGCTCCCAGTAGGTCTCGGATACATGCTGACCGTCACACTCAAGGGATTAAGTAGACCGTAACCTGAAAGCAGACTCTTAACACTGCAGGATATAGGACAGGAAATACACCATGATGCCAGCATGGCTGCTTCAGGAATACTGTCTTCAGAAGTGATCCTGGCGATACCTGGGAGCCATTTTCTAGCCCTCAGGTGCAAATAAACAAGACCCCATGGTCTAACAACAAATATGCCTCACATGACACAGCAATCAGTGTCTCGTAAACAGCCCGTGGCTGTAGCTCCTGGTCCCTACACAAGGCAAACTCCATGCATGGAAGGAAACCACAGTCTCTGTTTCCAAGTAGAAATTTATACTTTATTCAAAGTCTTCCCTACACAGATACAGTTCCATTCAAGGCTCATTCCACAATAAGCAAGGTCACCAACCTACAAAACAGCTGACGTTCTCTGTGTTTATGTGACCCAGGGAAAGAGGGCAAGAACAAGGCAGACTCAAGGCCACCTTCCTACTAAAGGATTTTATGCCTACTCAGCATTTTAATCAGTAAGGAAAAGATATTTAATTGCTCAAGTGGCTTTTAGTAACCATCTAGGAAAAAAAAATATTAACTCGTATCCCCACCACACTACTCAGATTTTGAAATTCCAAAAGAATTGAAGATTAAAATACAAAAGATGAAACCACACAAGTATTAGAAAGTGGTTCTCAGAATGTGGTTTAAGAGCCAGGCACAGTGGCATATGCCTGTAACAGCATGTGGGTAAGTGGAACAGTGCCTGTCTAGCATGGCTGAGGCCCCTGAGTTCAATCCCCAGTAACACACGCGCACACACTCACACACACACACACACACACACACACACACACACACACACACACACAGAGAGTCAGGGATCATTCCAGGGTTCCCATGACTTTTTCAGGGGTGTTCAAACTTAACTTTCTATTCATTTAATTTTTTTTTTTTTTTTTTTTTTGTGGTGCCGGGGATCGAACTCAGGGCCTTGTGCTTGCAAGGCAAGCACTGTAATCACTGAGCTAAATCCCCAGCCCCTCTATTCATTTAATATTAAGACTAGGTATACATAGTACAGTTTTTAAGAGGCTGAATGACTGGATATTATAATAAAATATGTCAATATTTCAGAGATCTCCTAACTCAGTGAACCAGTATTTTCCAAATGATAAATGTGTATGTTACACAATCACACATAAGCCTTCCAACCACATGATGCTGGAAAAGGCAAAACTGTGGCGACAGTAAAACAATTACATCAAATGCTTGCCAGGAATAAGGAAAGGAGAAATGGGCAGACAAAGATGATTTTTAGGACAGCAATACTATTCTGCATGACACTATTATGATGCAGGTATATCTTTATGTATTTTTTATAAACACATTCAGAATGAACCTTAATGTACACTATGGAAATTGGGTGATGACAATGTTGTCAACTGTAACAAATGTAAAACTCTGGGGCAGGATGTTGATATTGGGGAAAGCTCACGCATGGAGAAGGCAGGCAGGGAATGTTTGGAAACTGCTGTGCTTCCCCTTCAAGTCTGTGAATCTAAAAGCATTTTCAAATCATCTAGCTTAAAAAAAAAAAAAAATCAGCTGAGCCAGGTAAAATGGTACATGCCTATAATCCCAGATACTGGGGGGCCGAGACAGGAAACCAGCCTGAGAAACACAGCAAGACGCTATCGCAAAATAAAGTATAAAAAGGGCTGGGAATGTAGCTCAGTGCTACAGTGCCCAATGGCTCAATCCCAGCACTGCACAAAATGAAAAATAACATCTACTAACATTAATAGTGCCTGTTTTATTAGAGCCTGTTAATTTTACAAAATATTAGGAAGACCTATTTTTTTATATCATGTGCAGCCAGGTGCAGTGGCACACACCTGTAATCCTAGCTACTCAGGAGGCTGAGGGAGGAGGATCACAAATTCAAGAGGGCCTGGGTAACTTAACAAGACCTGTCTCAAAAATTTTAAAAAAGAGACCAGACGTGGTGGTGCAAGCCTGTAATCCTAGCACTCAGGAGGCTGAGGCAGGTGGATTGCTGCAAGTTACAGGTCAGCCTGGATGACAGAGCCAAGATACTGTCACAAAAAAACCACACACACACAAAAATAAAATAATAAAATAAAAAAAGAAAACCACACACACACAAAAAAATAAATAAAAATAAAAATAAAAAATCGCTGGGGATTTAGCTCAGTGGTTAGAGTGCTTGCCTTGCAAGCACAAGGCCCTGAGTTCAATCCCCAGCACCAAATAAATAAATAAATAAAATAAAATAGAATTGTAGCTCAGTGGTAGAGCTTGCCCAGCATAAAGAAGGCCCTACATTCAATCCCCAATACTGCAAATAAATAAATAAGGGTCACTGGTTCAATGATTTTTTTTAAATCCACATATAACTCCGGGGGCAGTACTGGGGATTGAACCTAGACCTTTGCATCATGCTCGATAAGTGCTCTACCACTGAACTACAGACCCAGCATTTTAAAAAAATTTTATTTTGAGACAGGATTGCTAAATTGCGCAGGTTGGCACTGAACTTTCAATCCTCCTGCCTCAACCTCCCAGAGTGCTGGGGATTTTAAGAATCCATCACCACTCCGGCTGTGTGAAAAGTTTTCAATAAAAGTGTATGAGGCTGGGTACCATGGCACATGCCTATAATTTCAGCACTCCGGGAGGCTGAGGCAGGAGGATTACAAATTCCAGCCCAGTGTGGGCAACTTAACAATTTAGCAACGCCCTGCTTCAAAATTCAAAAAATGAAAAGTGTAAAGGCCTAAGGATGTAGTTCAGTGTAAAGACTCTGGGTTCACTCCCCAGTACAGAAAAAAGCAGTACAGAAAAAAGTCTTATATATATTCTTAGTTGAGGTCTACTGATATATTATTTTCCTTTTGGAGGCATTATCAGAAATAAAACAGTCAATTCAAAATGAGATAAATGAGTACACAGGGCTTTTGTACCAGGCAAACTAAAAACCCATTTTACAAAAATATCAACATTAGTAGTAGCTAAAAAGAACCACAAGACAAAAAAGCAGAATCATTACCTCCCACCAAGTCCTTCAATTCGTTCTCTTTCCTTGGGAAGTTCTGGTTTATGGTCCTGCGTCACCTCCACAGCTCTGACAAAATCATCCTTCGGGTCATCCTGAATTCCAAGGACCACTCCTGAGTCACCTACATGAGCTACATACATCTTCATGCCCCGGATGATGACCACACTGGCAGTTGTCCCTGATGTGCTGGGAAGACCTGTCATAGTCTTTGGCCATTCTGCTGCAATGAGAAACGAAGTATTTTATTCTTCCAGGTATACACATTAGTAAAGGATCAGGATACAAACAGCAAATAGCCTAAATTAGCTTGTTAACATATGAATTAGCATATTAAAATACTGTAAATATATTCTGGAAAGTACTCAGGGATTTTTGTTGATCTATTAACATATTAATATATTTTATAAACAATACAACTGTAATACAACTGCCAAAACAGTCAAAGAGAAACATATTACAGGACACACTATTTCCATATAACTCTTAGTCCTAACTACATTTAAACATCAGTTTGGTTTGGTTTGGTTTTATACTGAGGAATGAACACAGGACGCTACCATTTAACTATACTCCTGGTGTAGTCAAACAGTTTTGATCCCATACAGTCAGCCATTTAGCATGTTTATTCATCTTTGAAGAGTTTCCAAAAATCTACTTGTTTTTGAAATAACTATTTTTGAATAGTCAAAATCTAAAAATAACATTTATGACTACTATTTATGACAGTCTGTACTGAGAACTTTACAGGTACATATTATCTCAATATTTATAACAAACCTATGAGACAAACAACATTATTCTCATTATATTCATCTTGCAGATGAGAAATCAATACTTTGGTATTAAATGAATCAATACTAGAAACTTGCTTCAGCAAGGTGTACTGTCGTACACATGTAATCCTAGCATTCCAGGAGGCTGAGGCAGGAGGATAACATGTTCAAGGCTAGCATGGACAACTTAAGAAGAATTTATCTTGAAATGAAAAACAAAAAAGGTGCCTAGGGACGTCCTAGCTCAGTGTGAAGGCCCTGGATACAATCCCTGGTAACACATGCACACGGATTGTTCCAGAGGAGCTAAGACACTTGTTGGAAGGCCACAGGTAAACAAATAGTTACAGCAGAAGTATAGAGTTCAGTGCAAAGATCCTGGGTTCAATCTTTAGCAGCGCAAGTTCAAAGCCAGCCTGTGCTAGAGAGTGAATTCAAGGCCAGCCTGAACTACAAAGCAAGAACCTGTTTCAAAAGAACAAAACAGAACAAGAGGTAATAAGTGTTGGCAGGAACACAAAATTGGTACAGCCAAGATAGAAAACAGAATAAAGATTAAAAATAAATATGAAATTAAAAATCGAACTACCATATAACTCAAGGATCCCACTTCTGTATATACCCAACGAAAGTAAAATCATACCTTGAATAGGTACCTGTACCTCCATGTTCCTTGCTGCATTATTCACAATAGCCGAGATACAGAATCAGCCTAAGTATTTGATGATGGATGGATAAATGAAGTGTGGCGTATACACGCTGAGCTTCCCCAATCCAACACTCTGGACTTTGAAATTCTCCAAAACTTGTAACTTTCTGAGCACCAACATGACACCCCAAGTACAAAATTCTACACCTGATCTATGAGACAGGTTGTTGTCAAAATGCAGTGGAGGAGGACTGCGTGTTTGATTTCTGCAAGGGCAACTTGGTGAGAGCTTGTCTCAAAATAAAAAGAAAAAACAAAAAAAGCCAGCCTGGGAAATTCAGCACCTTAGGGAGATCCTGTCTCAAAACAGAAAATGAAAAAGGACACCTGCCCCACCACTGTCAATAAATATATAAGGACTGGAGCTGTAGCTCAGTGGTACAGAGTGTCCCTGGGTTTGATTCTCAGTACCACCATCACGACCCTGCCCCCTTCCAAAATAAGTTACGGTACAGGGCTGGGATTATAATTCAGTTGGGAGAGGCTTCACCTACCATATACAAGGCTCTGGGCTCAATCCTTAGCACTACAAATCAGAACAGACAGGTACAGCTGAGGTTGTAGCTCTGTAGTAGAGCACAGTTCAGCACGGGCAAAGCCCTGGGTTCAATTTCCAAAACACACATGTGCACACAAAAGGAAGCACACTAAAAATTACATTCAGGCTATGTGTATGTCAGATATATGAAACATATACGAATTCTGTTGGTTCCATCCCCAAGATACTAGACTTGGTTTTCATCCCCAAGATACTCAGGTCTCTGCAAAATATCCCAAAATCTGAAAAAATCCCAAAATAGTTCTGGTCCTGTACATTTTCAATAAGAAATACTACTCAACTTCTACATACAGTGGAATACTATTCAGTCAAAAAAGGAAGGAAATCTTGCCGTTTCCAAGAAGCATGAACCTGGAAGACATTGTGCTAAATAAAATAAACCGGGCACAAAGAAAATCAAATACTGCGTGACCTCACTTATACGTGGAATCTAAAAATATCAAACACATAGAAGCAGAGATTAGAAGGTTGCCAGAAGTAGGGACTGGCAGGGGTTGGGGTTGGGAGAAGGGTGGAGATGGCCAGAGGACATGAACTTTCAGCAGTAAAATAGTAAGTTCTCAGGATCTAACATACGCCACAGTTACTACATACTATAGTAAGCAGTTTAACCGAAATTGGCTGAGTAGCTCTCAAATATTCTCACCACCTGTTTTCTACGTGAGGTGATGGATGTGGTAATTAACTTAACTATGGTATCATTTTGCAACATATATGTATATCAAATCATCCCATTATATACCTTACAAAATAAAACTACAACTAAAAATCTCTTCTTCAAAAGAAACCATTAAAAGAATGAAAAGACATTTCTCAGAATGAAAGGATACACATAAAATGGTCTTACAAATGAAATCTATAACACACTGCCCAAATGTAAAACTGTACAAGAGGATCCAGACATGATGCCACATGCCTGTAATCCCAGCACTGAGATGGCCGAGGCAGGACGATCACAAGTTCAAGGCCAGCCTGACCTACAGAGCAAGACTGTCCCAAACAAGGGAGAGTGGGGAAGACAAAAAGCCAAAGCCTTGTACCAAAGAAGAAACCCAAACACGCACCATGCAAAGGTGTTCAACTTCTTAAACACTGGGGAAATACTAATTAAAAGCCAAAATTAGATACCACTACATGATTATCAGATTGCATAAAGTCCAACAATACCAACTATAGTTAAGACTATGAAACAACATATTATCAGCAACTCCTGTGAGAATATAAACTGGTAACATTTCAGGAACATTTAGGCATTACTTAAGAAAGATAAAGAAGATATGCATAATCTTAGACTACCCTCTAGGTGTACACCATATATTAATGTACACACTGAAAAATATACATGAATGCTCATGAAGGCTAAAAATGGGCACCCATTCAAATATCCTTCAACATAGAGAATGGACTTTACTACATGTAATGTGTAAGCATCTCATAAGAACCATGAAATAAAGGAATATATACAGTGTGATTTTCTTCAAAAACAAGATATAGCCAGGCATAGTGGCACACGTCTGTAATCCCAGCACCCAGGAGTAAAGCAGGAGGATTGCCATGAGTTCGAGGCCAGCCTGAGTACCTAGTGAGTTCAACTACAGCCTGAACTACATAGCAAGACCCTGTCTCATCACCCTCACCCCGCAAAAAACAAGATATAATTAGAAAAGTGGTACAACGTCTCAGAAAAACAAGCAAATCACCATAGAACCATCGTCATAAAAGGTGGGCTGGTGGTTACTCCTTGATATATGAGGGCAGGAAAGACATACAGGTATGTCTGAAGTATAGACAATGTTCCTTTTCCTAACTGGATAATATTTATACTTATTCATTAAAATGTACATGTGGGGCTGGGGATTTAGCTCAGTGGTTACAGTGCTTGCCTTGCAAGCACAAGGTCCTGAGTTCAATCCTTGGCACCAAAAAAAATAAAATAAAATAAAAAAATAAAATGTACATGTATGAATGTTTTATGACTTACATGTATGGCATGTTATAGTTCATAAATATTTTAAGTAAAAAAAAAGAATTAAGATGTGTTATATACATGTGCCAACTCCCCAGAAGGAATGTGATCATTATGTACTACAAACACGTACCAATAAAAAAATTCTTTTAAAAAGGCAACAGGAAGCAGGCATCAATTTTATGGGCACAGAGCAACTAGAGATAACTCCTTAGCCCTTTCAGTTCTGCAGTTTGGTTACAGAAGTCATTCCTAGAAACTCAGCCTAGAGTGTATTGTTTATTTTGTTAGCCCTTTGAATTATTTTATGCCTTAACTATCAATAAAACCCTTTCCTTTGAATCAGCTAAAGTAGACTGTTTTCTGCAAGTAAGAATCTAAAAAAAGAAAAAGAAAAACCAATTATCACAATAAATGTGAATGAGGTGATATCCCAGAAAGTTGTTTTCTCAAGCACATTCAGGAAATGAAAATTTCCCTGCAGCATACAAGTAATGCAGGTCATTTGAAAAGATAACTTAGGGCTAGGGATTTAGCTCAAGTGGCAGAGCACTTGCCTAGCAAGCACAAAGCCCTGAGTTTGATCCCCAGCATCCAAACACAACAACAAACTGAAACAAAACTGGTTTTGTAAGGGAGAAAAAAGAAAAAAGGACTATCCAAAGACACAATATTATTTAAATCACATTTCTGGTCAAAAGCACATGTAATCTGTACAAAGTAATATTTTGTAATAGCCTAAAACTAATGAAATTCATTTGACATATAACCTTGATCACGTTACAATTTGTCTCAGATGCAGTTCTGAATTCATCTTATTAAAGTGTTATGTACTTCCTAATAATTGGGAGTTTAAGTACCCCTCAATTACTCTTTTTTAAAAACACTGTCTTGCAGGGCGTGGTGGTACACACCTGCAATCCCCGCACTCAAGAGGCAGAGAAAAGAGGATCATCAGGAGTTTGAGGCCAGCTTGGGCTACATAGCAAGTTCAAGGCCAGCCTGTGCTACAAAGCAAGACCCTGTCTCTGAAAGAGAAAAAAAAAAAATCAAAAAAACAAAAACTCTTCATTGTTCTAAATGAACATTCTAAACAACTCACAAAATTCAAAAACCCTCCAGAGATTCTGCAACAGCACTAAATTGACATATGTTATGGAACTGATATCATTATGAGATGGTCTTCCTTAATTACAGTATTATTTGTTTTCTACTTTATTTATTTATATTTGGTCATTTATTTATTTACTAATACTGTGAACTGACAGGGTCTTCCCACTGAGCTGCACCCCCAACTCTTTTTTTACTTTTTGTTTTGAACAGGGACTTGATAAATTGCCCAAGCTGGGTTCAAAGTTGCCATCCTCCAGTCTCAGCCTCCCCAAGGGCTGGGATTATGTATGTGCCGCCGTGTCCAGCTAATCTTTATTTTTTTTTAAAATGACTTAAATATCAGCAGTGAAACCAAATCTACCAATAGCCACTGCACTCCAGTTTGCAAAACACAGCAAGACCCCATCTCAAAACCTGTGAACAAAGTCATTATGAGTAAGTATGGAACGTGTGTGTGGGTGTGTGTGTGTGTATTATATATTTGTTGTTTTTGGTTCTTGAGACAGAAACTCACTAGTCCAAGCTATCTCTGAACACATGATCACTTGCCTCAACCTCCCAAGTGTTGGGTTAACAGGCTTGTACCATTGCATCAAAAAAAATTCAACACTACCTGGTTTATCTTTCTACATTTTACCATTATCTATATATTTGTTTGTTTGTTTGTTCTTGTGGTAGTGGGGATCACACACAAGGCAAATGGCTTTACCACCGAGGGCTGGGGATTTAGCTCAGTGGTTAAAGTGCTTGCCTTGAAAGCACAAGGACCCGAGTTCGATCTGCAGCACCAAAACAAAAACAAAAACACACAAAAAAAGCAACGAACTACCATCAAGCTGCATCACCAGCCCAAAGAACTACTTTTTCTTGCGCCAACAGTGAGTCAAATACCAACAAGGTATTCCATCATTCCCAAATATTTATTACATCTAATTCCTACAAGCAAGGGGATTCTCCTTCAAAAATCGACCACTGTCTTAAGTTATTTTCTATTACTATAATGGAATATCCAAGGTGAGTAATTTATAAAGAACAGATGCTGATTTGGGTTCCTGATTCTGAAGGCTAGGAAGCCTAAGACTTGATAGCCACATCTGGTGGGAGCCATATGCTCCTTCAAAGCAGAAAGCAGAAGAGCAAATAGGGGTATGAGGAACAGTGAAAAGGGGACTGAATTCCACCACAGCTAACCCATTCTCCCAGGAAAAGCATTATAAATTCACGAGGTCTCCACCTGTATGACTGAAAACCTTCCACTGGGCCCCACCTCCTAATATTGCTACTCTAGGAATTTAAAGTGCCAACACAGGAATTTTAGAGGACACACTCAAATCATAACCACCATCAAAATGAGGAAGTTAACACTAATGCTATGCAACCATCTAACCACCAGGGCCCATTCAAATTCCATTAATTATCCTAATAATATGCTTTAAATAATAACAAAGATAGAACTCAGGATCTCTTATTATATTTACCTATCATGCCTCCTCTCTTCTCTTTTAGTGCTAGGGATCAAAACGATGGCCTTATGTATCCTAGGTGTTATACCACCAAGCTACATCTCCAGACTTTGCATTATTATCAGTGGCTTTTTTTGTGTGTGTGTGTGTGGTGCTGGGGATTGAACTCAGGGCCTTGTGCTTGTAAGGCAAGCACTCTAATCACTGAGCTTAATCCCCAGCCCTATCAGTGGCTCTTTGAAACAGAGTCTCCCTGGATAATCCACATGGTTTTAAACTCACTATGTAGGCCAGGCTGCTTTTGAACTTGTGATCCTGCCCCAGCCTCCCAAGCACCTGAGATTACAGGGTTATATCACTGCACCCAGCCTTACCATGTCTCTTTAGCCTCTTGAATCTAGAACAATTCCGCAGTGTTTCCTTGATGCCTTGCCGGTGGTGTTAAGAGTCTCACTAAGTAGTTCAGGCTGGCCTTGGCCTTGAACTCACTATGTAACTCAGGCTGGACTTGAACTCATGGTGATCCTCCTGCCTCAGCTTCCTGAGTGCTGGGATTACAGGAGTGCACCACCATGTGTGGCCTCCTTGGTGCTTTTAAGGAAGACTATGCCAGCCATTTCAAGAATCTCTCAGTTTGGGTTTGTTGATGTTCAGGACACTATGCATTTTGGAAAAGAGCATCACAAAGTATTAATTATGATATCACTTCTTCCATTAAAATTACTGCAGATTTTGATTACATGATCAAGCTGGGTCTACCAGGTTTCTTGACTGCAAATTAACCTTTTTCCCTTTTAATGAAGTATTTCATGGGGAGGTAATCTAAGACAATGTAAATATCCTTTTACTAGGTTGAATGGTATCCCTCACCCCCAAATGAAGATATATCCCAAAACCTATGAATGTGACCTTTTGAGAAAAGGATGTATGCAAATACACCCTTTTAAAATTCTTTTTTTTTTCCTTTGGTGCTGGGGATTGAACTCAGGGCCTTGCACTTGCTAGGCAAGTGCTCTGCCTCTTGAGCTAAATCCCCAACCCACCTTTTAAGATTCTTAATCGGTTAAGAATCTTAAAAAGGGATTATCTTGAATTAGAGAGGGGGCACTAATTCCAAATATCTCTCCTTCAGAGCCTCCAGAAGGAACAACTCTAATGGCACCTTCATTTCAGACTTCTGACCCCAGAACCATGGAAGAATAAATTCCTATTGTCTCAAAACATGTATTTTTTGGTCATTTGCAACAGGGTTCTTAGGAAACTAATATAATTCTGTTCCTCTTTTTTTTTTTTTTTTTTTGAGACAGGGTCTCATTATGTAATTAGTTCAGGCTGGCCTGTGGGCTCGAATTCAAAGCAATCCTCCTGCCTCAGCCTGCTGGGACTACAGGCATGTGCCACCAGGCCCAGCTGTTCCTCTATGTCTAGTATTATTTGATATTTCTCAGCTGAACTAATGATAATGATTCCAAATGTGATTTTTTAATTTTATCAGTCCTAAATTTATTAGTGGTCATTCTATAAACAAAGGCTTTACATCAGCTTTATTTGTAATAGTCGAAAACTGCAGACAATGCAGATGTTCATCACCATGTGAATGGATAAAAAACTACAGTACTCAGCAATAAAAAGGAATGAACTATTGGTACACAGAATATATGGATGTATCTCAAAATAATCATGCTGAGTAAAAGAAGGAAAACATATACTATAAGACTCGATTCACATATAAAATTCTAGAAAAGCAAAACAAGGTGCAGGACAGAAATCAGATCAGTGGTTGCCTGGGAATGGAGGCTGGGTGAGGTGGGGGAAGAAGAATACAGGTGGACATCAGGATCCCAGAAGGAAAGGTCCAGGACCCCCCAAGAAGCCAAAATGTGCGAATGCTCAAATCCGTACATAACATGGCATATAACATATACATATCCTCCCACATACCTTAAATCATCTCTAGATTATTTATAATACCTTATTCAAGTAAACACTACGTAAATTGTTTTTACAATGTATTGTATAGGGAAAAGGACAAGAAAAAAATTCATGCATATTCAGCACAGATATATTTTTCCTCAAAGTATTTCTGATCTGTATTTGGTTGAACATGAGGATGCAGAACCCACAGATACAGAGGACCAACTGTAATTCCACAAGGGCACGAAAAAACTTTTGAGATTGATGTTAATTACCTTCATTGTCATGATGTCATGATAGGCACAGCACACACACGATATACACATATGACAAAACTGACCACCTTTTAGAAGAGAACACAAAAACATTTTTGGTAACTTCAAAGTACAGAAAAATTTAATAGGACTCAAAAGGCATGAACTTGAGTCTGGTGGCTCACAAACATAATCCCAGCACTCTGGGAGGCTGAAGCAGAAAAACTGCAAGTTCAGGCCCAGCCTGGGCAACCAAGCAACCTAGAGACCCTGTCTCAAAATTTAAAAAAAAAAAAAAAAAAAAAAAGGGCCTGGTGATGTAGCTGTGTAAAGGCCCTGCATTCAATCCCCAATGCCAGAAAAAGAAGAAAAAAAGGTAATGACTAGGAGGACCAAAAAAGAATGGCTAATGAATGAAAGGAGAAAAAACTAATGTTCATTTAATAATCTAGCATACAACTTTTCTGTTGTTGTTTTGAGACAGAGTATCACTATATAGTCCAGGCTGGCCTTGAATTTCTATGTCGCCCTGTCTGACCTCAAACTCCCAATCCTCCTGCCTCAGCCTCTTGAGTGCTGAGAATACAGGTATGTTGCCACCACACCCAGATGACATATAACTCTTTCTGAAGAAAAGATGCAATGAAGAGGTTAAAATCCTTCACACAAAAACCTGGAAATAATAATGCAGGTTTCAAATTTAGCCCATGCCCTTACATTACTTTCTATTATAAATTAATCAAACTTATCTATCAAACATAGAACCCACAATTTAACATTATCTTCTTCATCATTCCTTTGGTCATATTCTTTTCAACTGGATGCTCCATCTTCTGTCTAAGAAAACAAACTAGTATGGCCAGGCGTGGTGGCATACACCTGTGAGCCCAGCACTCAGGAGACTCAGGCAGGAGGACTGCTGAGAGTTACAAGGCCAGCCTGGGCCACACAGCAAGTTCAAACCCAGCCTGAACTCATAGTGAGACCTTGTCTCAAACAACCAAAAAAAGAAAAAAAGAAAAGAACAAACTAATGTGTATTTCATTGTCTTCTTTTTCTTTTTTTTGGTAGTGGGGCAGCAGCACTGGGAGGCTGAACCCAGGGCCTTGGCACTGAGATATATATATATATATATATCCTGAGTCCTTTTTGAGACAGGGTCTTTTTTTTTTTTTTTTTTTTTTTTTTTTGCGGCGGTTCCTGGGGATTGACCTCAGGGTCTTGTGCTTGCTAGGGAAGCGCTCCACCACTTGAGCTAAATCCCACTCGGCCAGGGTCTTGTTAAGTCACTACATTGCCCAAACTGGGCTAGAACTTGTGAATGTCCTTCTTCAGCCTCCCAGAGTATTAGAATTACAGGCATGTACTACCATGCCCAGGTCCACGCAAACTTTAAAAGATTTATTAGAAGGCATGAATAAAAGAGCAGTAAAGCAATATAAATGAATATATCTAAATTAAGCAAGTACTATAATATACACTAAAGTAATGAAAAACAAAGAAAAATAATTTTTTAAAAAAGATATATTCAGGGGCTGGGGATTTAGCTCAGTGGTTAGAGTGCTTGCCTTCCAAGCACAAGGCCCTGAGTTCGATCCTTGGCACAAAAAAAAAAAAAAAAAAAAAAAAAAAAAAAAAAAAAAAAAAAAAAAAAAAAAGATATATTCATAGGGGTTGGGAATTTAGTTCAAGTAGTAGAGCACTTGCCTCTTAAGTGCAAGGCCCTGAATTCAATCCCCAGCAGAAAAAAAAAATTTTTTTAAAAAGATATATTCATATACTCTCATTCTATGCTACAGAGTGGTGCCTCAGTTCATGAACTTGATTCTTTCTACAACTCTGGTCACAAACCGACTTGGACAAGAACCGAATCAAAATGTTGACCTTACGGGAAAATCTGATTCGGTTCTCATCTGGTTCAGTTTGTGACCATTATCGTAGACAGAATTAATTCTTGAACTGAGGTATCACTGTATTCATCAAATTTACCTATTTCAAGATTTTAAAAAGTCACTTTTTAAAATTTTGGAGGTGTGTACAAGCACTAAAGAGTGTCAAGCTTAGTAAATCATGAAAGGCTTAGAAAGACAGAGCAGGCAGTTTTTGTTTGTTTTGCTTTTCTTGAGACAGGGTCTCACTATGTAGTTCAAGCTGGCCTTGAACCCACTGGTTAGCCCAGGCTGCCCTTGAACTCACAATGATCCTCCTGCCTCAGCCTCCCAAGTGCTGGGATTAAAGGTAGGTACCATCATACCAGGCAAGAAGATGGTTTTTTTGCTTTTGTTTTCCTTCTTTTTGTTATTTGAGACAGCATCTCACTATGTACTCCATGGCCTGGAACTTGGAATCTTCCTGCCTCAGCCTCCCAAATGTTAGAATTATAGGCATGTGCTACCATGCCCAGCTGAGAAGGTCACACCTAGATGACAAGGTATTATTTCAACATATAAGAAAGTCTTTCAGATGCAGTAGGAAGGCTATTATTTTCTAAAAAGGAAATTAAGTGTAAGCAAGGGCATGGAGAAAACAGAACCCTCATATACTTGGTGTTGGGAATGTAAAGTGCTGCAGCTGCTGTGGACACAGTTTGGCAATTCCTCAAAAAGTTAAACATGGAACTACCGTATGATTCAACAATTCCACTTCTACGTTTATAACCAAAAGAACTGAAAGCAAGGACACAAACATATACATATTTGTATACTAATGTTCATATAGTAGTATTCTTCACAATAGTCAAAAAGTGGGAAAAAAAATCAAATGTCTATCAATAAACAGTGACTAAACAAACATAGTATACATAACATAGAATACCAGCATTATCCAGCCTTGAAAAAGGAAAAGGTTGGGGATTTAGCCCAGTGGTTAGAGTGCCTGCCTTGCAAGCACAAGGGCCTGAGTTCGATCCCCAGGAAGCCCCCTCAAAAAAAAAGAAAAGGAAAAAAGAGGGAGGAGATTGTGACATACACGACATGTATGAACCCTGAAGACACACAGAAGGACAAAAATGGTATGAATCCACTTATATGAGGTATGGAGAAGTCAAAATCATAGGGACCGAAAGTAGAATGGAGATTACCAGGGAGGGGAGAAGCAGAAACAAAGAGTTGGGGTTTAGTGAGCACTAAATAAAGAGTACAGTTTCTGTTCAGGAGGATGAACAGTTCTGGAAATGGTCAGTGGTGATGGCTGCTGTGAATGTTACCGAATGCCATTTATTAAACTTGAAAAAAAAAAAAAAAAAAAAAAAAGGTGAATTTTGAGCCAGGCATAGCAGCACATGCCTGTAATCCTAGCACTGAGGAGACCAAGGTAGGAGGAGCACAAGTTCAAGGCCAGCCTGAACTACATAGCAAGACCCTGTCCCAAAAAACAAAAAGATAATTCCATGTTATGTGTACCTCACTACAAATTTTAAAAGAAAAAAATTTAATTTAAAAACGTAGGGGTTGGAGATTTAGCTCAGTGGTTAGAGTGCTTGCCTAGCAAGCATAAGCCCCTGAGTTCAATCCTTGGCACCAAGGGGGAAAAAAAGTAAGAAGCCACTTTATTTCACCTTACACTCAACAAAAATTCAACTAAACTCAACTGGTGGTTGAGCAGCTACTTTGGGCAAAGTATTACATGGTCAACCCTAAAGGAATTAATTAAAGGCTAGTGATATGCTGTTATATCACATCTGCTTAGCAAATACAGGCCCTGGGTTGATCCCTAGCATAAAAAAATAAATAAATAACAAAACTAGGCAAGGTAGCCACACACCTGTAATCCCAGCACTTAAGAGGCTGAGGCTGGATGATTGCTGTGAGTCAAGGCCAAACTGGACTACAGAGTGAGACCTTGTCACAAAAAAACAAAGTAAATTTTTAAAAAATACAAACTTCAATAAAAATGTTTGTTGTTTTAGAAAAAAGATTTTTGCGAAAAAATATATTACATAAGTGTGTTGTTTTGAAATAGACTATTTAAAAATCTCTTACAGTATATATATCACATGTGTATACAAAATATTTACGTATATATGTAATACATATATATCTCTCAAGTGTACATGTATATACCTCATATACACATGCACTTTTTTTTTTTTTGGTAGTACTGGAAATTGAACCCAGGGACTTGCACATGCTAAGGAAATTAAAAAAAAAAATTTTGAAGCAAGTTCTCACCAGATTGCCTCAATTGACCTCAAACTAGTAGCTGAGATTATAGGCATGCACCACTGCACCTGACTTCACAGGAAAATAGACAGAACCTATATAAAAAAAGTTCTTTTGAGATCCTTAATAATTTATGAGTACAAGTGCTTGGAGTAGTGGCTCAGTGGCCCTGGATTCAATCTCTAGCACCCAAAAGAATACAAGCTAGGTGTGGTGTTACATGCTTGTGATCTCAGTTCACTCAGAAGGCTAGGCCAGAAGGATTGCAAGTCCAAGGCAAGTCCGGGCAACTCAGTGAAATCCTATTTCTGAAAGAAATAAAAAGGCAACAGGTGTGGTGGTGCACGCCTGCAATCCCAGCACTCCAGAGGCAGAGGCAGGAGGATTGCCACCAGTTGAAGGCCAGTCTGGGCTACATAACAAGACTCTGTCTCAAAAAACCAAAAATAAAAGAAAGAAAAAGGGCTGGAGATGTACCTCAGCACTTCCTGGGTTCAACTCTCCATACTAAGAAAGTACAAAAGGCTCCAAGAGCAAAAGTTTGAGAGCTGCCACTAACCCAACAAGCACTACAAGAATAGAATCAGGGATGCTCAAATCCAAAAGAAACTAAAGTCTTCACAGAAGAAAACACTGACTTAGAGTCTACATAATGAATACACACACACACACACACACACACACATATACTATATATATTTATATATTTGAGGGTATTGGGGGGTGGGGGGCAGAAATCCATGAAAACAATGTTTCAATGCGCCCTGGAAAAATGTGAATAGAGTTGTGTGACTAAAACACATGAGTAACAAATCAGGCATAGCGGCGCATGTCTGTAATCGCAGCACTGAGGAGGCTGGGGCAGGAGGATCATAGGTTTGAGGCCAACCTGGGTTACATAGAAAGACCCTGTCTCAGGACAGGGAGGGGAAGAGGAGAGGGGAGAGAAGGGGAGGAGAGAAAAGGGGAGGAGAGGGGAGAAGAAGGGAGGGGAGGGTTGGGGATTTAGCTCAAGTGGAACCCCTAGGAAGCACAAGGCCCTGAGTTCGATCCCCTGCGCCCCCCCAAAAAAAAATGGAGGGAGGAGAGGGGAGGTCAGTCAAGGGGCTGGAGTTTACCTTAGTCATAGGGCTTGTGCCTAGCCTGTGAGAGGTCCTAGGTTCAATCTTGGGAGGGGACAGGACCTCAAGAAACAGATCAAATCGTGGATGAAATCGTGAAGGTTTTTAAAATCTGTAATATTCGAGCATACGGCAAATTCACATTGCTCGAAATGTACTGTAAAACAGGACTCTAAATAGCTCTTTGTGTCTAATCTCCCTCTATCTTGTTGCCTTGCTAATCCACTTCTAGTTCTTCTGCAGTCAATGATGTATTTCTAGAATATACTACAGTGCTTTCAGCTCTATGCTGCCCACACAAAAACAAAATAAATCCATAATAGGGGCCCCTGGGATTGGAAGGGAACCGCCTCCAAAAGGCCTAGTGGTTGGTCTCTGAGTCAATCAAGTACTTCTTGGCAGAAAGCCAAGCAAATGAAAAACAGACGTTGAAAGGAGCTAGTCTACAACTCTGACAATACCATTCTAAAAACGTTCTGTTTTTCACAAATCTGTAACACTCCCTTTCTCTGTCTCCGTCCCTCTGCTTAAAATAAAGCAACTTTATAATGCCACCATAAACAAAGGGATTTTTTAATGACAGAAAAGTATCACTTCTTTTTCTCCGGCAAAGATGTGTGCCATTTATTCACAGTAATAAGCAACGATAATCCTTCATGATAAGTTAGTTCTGCGCAGAAATACTGGTTGCTTTACAAAACGTTTAAAAGTCGGATGAAACTACAACGACGCTGGGTTTTTAGGTAAGGTCTCGCCATACTTTTGCTACTGTGACAGGCATTTACAACTCCAAAGTGCTCTTAACTAAGAATAGTTGAGAATTACATATCTGAAAGCAATTAGCTAAGGCAACTAACACACACACACACACAAATCCCAGCAGAAGCCAACACGCACCGCTCTAACATGAGGCCAGTTTACGAAGCAACTCGTTCTGCACTTTTATTTTTCATAAGCAGGACAAGCTTACGATCCTAAAACATCACCGCGACAGCATTCCCCGAAAGGTTTCGAATTGTCGGATAATCATATTTCAGCCCTTCTAAATTAGCTCACACTACTCCAAAGAGTCTCCGGGGTCCGTTTGGAGAACTGACACCACCAGTAGGAGGCAACAGGGAGAGACAAATCCATCAGGACCAAAATGTGACAGATTCTAAGGAAAAACCCCAATGTTCGCGATTTCCCGCTTCCCTCGCCTGACCCAAAGAGGAACTTCAACTGACATTTTTGGTCAAAATCCGGCGCCGGCTTTCAAACACTTCTGCGCTGGCTGCCGCCAAAGTGACTCACCCAGGGGAGAGCACTGGCTCCCCAGCTCCTAGGAGGGTGGAAGCAGAGCGAGGAGCAGCTGCGGGGAGGGAGCCGGCCATCCGATCCACTTTGTGCGCGGACCTCCACCCCGCAGAGCGCGGCTTGCCCGAGCGGTCGGCTCTTGCATCGCTCTCCTCTGCGGGCGCACGCCGAGCTGGGGCCCCCGCGGCGCTGATGCTATAAACACCCCGAGACACTGCCCGAAAAACAAGCCGGGGAACCTACCCAGCTTCTTCCACATGGCGAGGTGACAAGCGAGGAAGCCCTTGCGGATGGCGGCGCAGACCTTCGCAGGCTCGGACGAGGTGAAGCCCTTCTGCTTCTTGATGAAACCCCATAAGTGCTCCCGGGCGAACTGTGCCGCCTCCCGCCCGCCGTGCCCGTCGCACACGGCGAAGAAGGCCACGGAGGAGCGGCGGCGGCAGCAGCGGCCGCCCGGCGAGGCTCCGGCGTCCGGCGCAGGGTCGCGGGCGTCCCGGGCTGGGCCTGTCCCCGAGACTTCGCCGCCAGGAAGGGCGGGCGGCGACGGCTGTGGAGGCGACGGCTGCGACAGCGCCCGCCGCGGCGACGGCTTTTCTTCAGCCGTCGGCTCGGGCTCCACCACGATCTGAGTAACGTCCTCCATGTACTTCCTCCCGCCCTGGTCGGAGAAGACGCTCACTCCCAGCGAGTACAGCCCCGCCATGGCCGGCTGGCCGGGATCCCGCCGGTCTCACGCAGACCGCCGAATCCGGCGGCGGGAGATACACACCCGACGCCCGCCGGCCAACTATTGTTTATCTCCGACGTCTCGGAGAAGGAGGAGGGGGCGGTCCCGGAGGGGGGGCGAGCGAAGTCGAGACTTGTCCGCGAGAGCTGGGCCAGAGCGCCGGGCTCCAGGAGTCGAGCAGCTGCGCCTGCGCACTGCGCTCCCCCCGCCCGCCCGCGCCCACCACACAAATCAGGCGTTCTGCCCGGCTGGCGTCACTCGGCTCTCTGCAACCGGCCAATCGGGAGTCGAGGAGAGCGCTCCCGCCCTCCGCCCCCATCCTTCGCTTACCCTCGCAACGGCCGCGCTCCCTCCTCCCGCCTCGGGCTCTGGGCCCGCGCTCGAGCCCCTTGGTTTGCCGCTGACCGCGGGCTTCCTCGCTGTCGGGTTTTTCTGTTGTCGAACGTTTCCCCGAGCGCGTTTGTCTGTCGCCCGTTTGCTCGGCTCCCCGGGTCGCAGTGCTGTGTCCTGCCCTTCTCGGCTCACCGTCCGCCTTGCGGGGAGAGCGGTGTGGGCGCGGGCCTCCCGCGAGGGTGGAAAATGCGTTGGGCGAGCCGGGTGTCTGACCTTCCGCTCTTTGAACTGAAATGGCGGGAAACTTCCCTCGAAGGACGTTTGCGAACAGCCTGGAAACAGTGTGGCCCCCGGGAACTGGGTTGGGGTGGGACGCATTCGAGTGTGAATCCAGGAGGGAGGCCGGCCAATTTAGTTAGCAAAACTCGGGAAATTTCCACCTCACATCTCTAGGGTACCGGCTTTAGGAAGGCTGGATTTAATACCTAACATCTTCTTCCCAGCTTTGTTAGGGTAGCACTTTCCCGGCCGGCCCTGGGTGCGGCTTTTTATTCCTGCGGTGGCACTTTGAGTTGCCCCTGGAAAATAATGGAGAGAAAATTTCCCGGAGAGCCCGAGCGCTGCCTCGTGATGGCTGTCCTCTCCCCGCCCGGGGGTCAGTCTCTGCCCTGATGCCCACGGGCTTGAGATCAGCCCCCGAGGGGGCCATGAGTGTGTTCTCTCTCCACCCCAGACTTTTCTGTAATCAATCAGTTTGAAATTAACTTCTTCCTTTTTTGATCGCTTCCTCACCAACTCTCCTATATGTTCTTTCCCTGGACAGCCTGAGATTTTCGAATGGAACAGTATCAAAGTGGGAGTGGGGAAAATGTACATACAAAAAGAGGGCACAAGAAATGCTCCTGGAAAAAAATTTTGTACCTATATATAAATTAATAAGGGACTCGTATCCGATCTCCCATGCAAGACCCTGTTGTAGTAGTCCCTACATCTATCACCACAACCCCACTTAAGCGTCCTTACTATCTTTAACAAATATTTAGATAATATTTTTTTTTTCTTTTGGTTGTTTGAGACAGGGCTCGCTGTGTAGTTCAGGTTGGCCTTGAACTCGCAGTGTGCCCATCCTGGATAACTTTTTTATTTTTATTTTTTGCAGAGTGTGTGTATGTGTGTGCTGGGGATCGAACTCAGGGCCACTTGCTAGGCAAGTGCTCTAACACTGAGCTAAATCCCCAACACCTAAATACTTTTTTTAAAATTTTTTTTAAAAACAGGTCAATTGTTGGATCATATCAAAACACAACAACAACAAAAAAAAAAACGCATCAAAGCGTACTGTGATGGGCTTTGTGTTTATTTCAGGGTTTTTATTTTGTTTTGCATGCTAGGGCTTGAACCTAGGGCCTCACAAATGCAAGGAAAGCCACTCTACCAGTGAGCTACATCTCTAGCCCTTTTAAAATTTTGAGACATAAGCTAAATTGCTCAAACTGATCTAGGATTTGTAATCCTCCTGCTTCAGCCTTCCAAGTAGCTTAGGATTTCCGGCATGCACCACATCAGGCTCTCTGGTCTCCTCATACACAACACTGACCCATTATTTCCTGACTTCACCAAAATAATAAATGTTTTTAAAAATATATTTCTGCAAAAATCAGTTTAAGAAAATGTAGAAAAATCCAAATAGATCAACTAAATAAAAGTGAAGATGTAGCTAAAAGTATCCACTATTCAAAATACACTAGAACTGGTAGTTCCAGAGTGATAAAATGCTTAGGGGGAAAAAAAAATCTCATTTTGATAAATGATCATAACCATGTAATCAAAACCTAACAATTGTAATACTAAAAGGAGATCCACATGCCATATTTTATAACAATAAAAAAATACTAAATGAAATTTTAGCAATTTAATCCAGGAGCCTCTAAACCTCAAGGCCTGGAAGAGAGAACAGTTCAGCTAGTCACCATGTTCAATTTAAACAGTTTTCCCACCTTTGGCTCAAGAGATTCCTCAAAAGTGATTCTGCAGGATTGGGGATTTAGCTCAGTGGTAGAGTGCTTGCCTAGCAAGTGCAAGGCCCTGAGTTGGATCCCCAGCAGCCCCCTCCGAAAAAGTGATTCTATCAGGCTCTATAGTCCTTTCTCCTGGATCACAACAGTACATCCAGGTCATCCATCTTTGCTCCTCTCCACACTGCTCTCCCCTATCACATTGCTTCCATAGCCCACTCTCCACCAAGCATCCTGACCATTTTTCAACATCTTACCACCCATTTCCCTTTATTCCTAGACTCTTCCCTGCAGGTTTCCATCAACTTCCTGTTCCAACTGACACCTGTTTTGGAACTTTTTTATCCCTGTCACAATTATTCTTTTTTTTTTTTCTCCCTCTAATGGAAACTGAATCCAAGGCCTTCGCAGTGTGCTACATTTCTGGCCTTTTTTTTTTTTTCTTTTTTAAATTTTGAGACAGAGTCTCTAGGGTAGCTATTAAGTCATTAAGTTGCTTGAATTTGAGAACCTCCTGCCTCAGCCTTCTGAGTGGCAGGGATTACAGTTGTGTGTCATCGTGCCTGGCAAGAACTTGAGTTTTTGAAGGAGGAAGGAAGTAATCTGGTGGAAACAGGAGGAGCAGGCCGTACCTTAATAATACTTGTAGCTAGTTGTTGAAGCAGGAGAATTGCAAGTTCTAGCACGGCCTAAGCAATTTAGTGAGACCCTGTCTCAAAAATTTTAAAAATTAGGGGCCTAGGGATTTAGCTCAGTGGTTAGAGTGCTTGCCTTGCAAACACAAGGCCCTGAGTTCGATCCCCAGCACCAAAAAACAAACAAAAATAATTTTTTTTTTTTAAATTAAAAGGGCTGGAATGTAGCTCAGAGCTCCCTGGGTTCAATCCCTAGTACTGAAAAAAAAAGTTTTTTTTAAGTAAATTTGGGGGTTGGGGATTTAACTCAAGTGGTAGAACACTTACCTAGTAAGTGCAAGGCCCTGAGTTCAATCCCCAGCACCCCAAAAATAAATAAATAAATAAATAAATAAATAAATAAATAAATAAAGTGACTGTGAATTGCTACTTCCCCAAGATGCTATCATCACTCTTTTATTCATGGCTTACTGTCTTTATGTCTTTTTTTTTTTTTTTTTTTTTTTTTTTTTTTTTTTTTTTTTTTTGGTGGTGGTGGTGGTGGTGCTGGTACTGGGGATTTGAACCTGAGGCCTTCAATCTCACCCCATTTTTTTTTTTTTTGTGGTGCTGGGTATCGAACTCAGGCCCTTGTGCTTACAAAGCAAGCACTCTAATCATTGAGCTAAATCCCCAGCCCCTCTCACCCCATTTTTAAAAACATGTTATATTCTGAAACAGAATCTCACTTGAACTTGCAATCCTCCTACCTCAGCCTCCCAGGAGTGCTAGGATTACAGGCATGTGCCACCCACTCCAGTTTACTGTTGTTTTCCAATATTTTTGTCACTTCTCTGCCATTTTATTTTTTAAACTGTTGCCCACATTTTGCATCCGACAGCGTTACTTTGCAGTCCTTCATCCTTCTCTTCATGTTGACATGACCTTACTACTATCAAGGGCAACCCCTCCAATTGTGTTCTAGATACTTCTTCCTTTCTTCAAGGGCTTTGCATCAGCAATTAGCCTTTCTCTGTTTTGTGTTCAAACATCATGTGGTTTCTATCTTACACACACACACACACACCTCGACTCTTCATAGTACCTCATTTCTCTGTTGCAGTGAAAAGTTTTGAACGACTTCTATCTAAATGCTATTTTGAGTTCCTACTTTGTAGTTTCTTGTAAACCCATTCTGGTCAGGCAGCCAACTCCATCAAACCACTCAAACTGCTCTTCTGACATAGCCAGACCTGTTTCCAAGATCGAGATAACTATGCTATTACCAACTTCTATTCTGGCTTGTGTGGCAAGCAGAATCATCGCTTCCTTCTTGAAACTTAGTGGCATATCCAATCATCTCCTTCTTGAAACTTCTCTTAGTTTTGTTTTTTGTTACTGGGGTTGAATCCAGGGCCTTTTCACTGTGCTACTTCCCAGCGTTTTATTTTATTTTATTTTATTTTTTTGAGACAGGGTCTCACTACGTCTCTGAATTGCCCAGGCTGGGCTTGAACTTGCAGTACTCCTGCTCCATCTCCCAGAGTGCTGGAATCATAGGTGTGTGTGTGTCACCATGCCCAACTTCTTTTAGCTCCTAAGAGATCATACTTTCCTGGTTTTCTTCCTGCCTTATTGACTGACTTCCTTTCTATCTTACTTTGCCGATTTCTTCTTAGCCAGACCTCAGATTGTTAGGAGTGCCCTCAGGACTTTGTTCTGGGCCCTTTTCTCTGTCTAGCCGCTCTCCCTCATATTACTATGTATGACCATGGCTCTGAAAACTGTCTGCTGAAGACTCCCAAATTTATATTCTTCTCCTGAACTTTACCCTGAATCCCAGACTCTGTAATAGCTGCAAACTTCACAGTTCCAAGGAGGCCTCTAGTGTGCATTTCACCTTGACCTGGCTACGCCACTTCTTCCCCCATATCTCCTCCTTCCTCAGTCTTACCCATATCAGTAAGTGGTATCATCATCCACCACACTATTCAAACTTAAAAACATAGGAGTTATTCATTATTCTCCCCTGTTCTCCACTCTCCTTCCTCTTCCTGAGCAATAACCATCCTTCTAATTGATCAGAAAATGCTTGTGACTAAACTTTCAAAATCAATCCTGAACTCACCACTTCTCACCACCTCCCCCACTACTACCCCAGGCCAAGCACTGTGACCTTTGACCTAGACTATTACACTTGGCCTCACAAATTTGCCTCTTTCCCTGTTGGCCCTTCTCAATCCTTTCTTCTACTAGCTACTGCAGTGATCTTCGGAAAGCCGTGAATTAGACTAAGTCATTAGTTCCTTCAAAACACCCCATGACTTCCTGTCACATTTAAAATAGTAGCCATTGCTGGGAGTGTAGCTCAGCAGAGCATTTGCCAGTTTGCTCCCAGCACACCAAGAAGTAATCCGCAAACTCCCCATGAAAACCTACATTGTCTATTTTGCCCCTAGATGTTTGTTGAACACCAAGTCCTCACACTTCCCCATTTAGCCACGCTGCCGCCTTCTTTCTGTTCCTTGAATATTTAAAGCTATTAGGAGCCTTGGAGCTTTTTGCATAAACTGTGTGCTCTCCTTTAATGATCTGCTCAGCAGCTTTCCAACACTAGATTCTTTTCATATTCAGGTTTAGCTATTAAGAGACTTTTCTAACCTTTCAATCTGAAGTAGCTGCCCAATATCTCCCTATCATACCACCACCTTTTAATTCTCTGCAAAGAACTTCACACTTCCTGGTCTTTTTAGTTTATTTATTTCCCAATGAGAACATGAACTCCACCAAAACAGGGAACTTGCCTTATTCATTAAACCTGGGACAAAGCCTTGTTAACCGAATAGAGTTCTTAGCAAGAAATGGGTAAAATTGGCATGAAGAAAATGATAAAATTTTATTAATGAAAAACAGCTCTGAATAAGTGGAAAAAGCAAGCCATTTCTAGATAAGGAAATTCAATTTGACTCAAATTAATCTACAAATATATTAGAATTTAAACCAAAATTCCAATTGAATTTTTTTAATTTGGTAAATTGATTCTAGAATTTATCTAGCAGAGAAAATGGGTAAGAACAGCCAAGATAGCCAAGCGTGGTAGCACACACCTGTAATCCAGCATTTGGGAGGCTGAGGTAAAAGGATTACAAATTCAAGTCCCAACGGGGCAATTTAGTACGCCCTACGTCAAAATCAATGGGTTGGGCCTGTAGGTAGGTGTGAAGGCCCTGAGTTCAATTCCCAGCTGGAGAGACAGACAGACAGACAGACAGACACAGAGACCTCTTGGGGGTGGAGTGTAGCTCAGTGGGAGAATGCTTGTCTTTTGGTCCCTTGCTCCACAAAAAAGAAAAAGAAAGGAGAAGCATAATAATTTCTTAAACTTTCCTTTGTTATATTTCCAGGGGTTTTATACATAAAATGTCCTTTCCTTTTCTGAGATCCGTTAAATATGTTAAATATGACTAAAATATTATTCTAACATTTTTATGTTTAAAATGTGTTCTTATATTCAGGATTATGTAGAATTACTTTGGCATGCAGAGAATTTGAATTTCATTCAAATAGGTATGCTTCCAAATGTCTTTTGTAAAAATGTCCGTTTTATCCATTGATCAGTGATCCTCCTGCTTCGGCCTTCCAAATGCTGGGATCACAGGCATGAGTTAGCACATCCAGCTCTAAATGCTGCTTTTAAACTGCTTTTAAAAATATTTTATTGTGTTCTTTTATGCTATTATTAGTGTTCAAAAAATTGAAACATTCACTCTAAGAATTAATTTTAGAAGCAAAATATGAGTATAACTGATTTTTCTATTGTTTCTTCCCATGGCTACAAAATGTCAGTGACATCTGCTGAGTTGTCCATTGTTTCTCCGTGAGAGCCACCTGTGTATTTACAACTGGGAGATAATGTGTCTCAAGAGGTTAAATTCTCAACGCCTGCCGTTATTTGACCCTGTTGTTTTTGCAGCTCAGTATTTAACAAAATAATGTCTAATCTGACTATCACTGTCACATTCATTGTGTGAGAATGTAAATTGGTGGGAGACGCAAAATTAGAAATACTGCTGCCAGAGTCTCAAAGGTATTAAACCTGTATGTATTCTTAATTGGCCATGGAAATTCAATCTGTCGTGTTCTCTACAGATAACTGGTGTTTGAGTCATTTATGTGCAAAGAATATTCATACCTTTTATCTTCGGATAGCTCTACTTATATACTTAGTTCTTTTTTCTAAAGAGATCTGGCCTACTCTTAAATTTATTGTTCTTTCTTAATGAAAAGTTTCCTTTTTCTCATTATCTAGAAAGTTAAACAAAAGTTATTCACTTAAATAAATACAAAAAAAGGGTTTTTTCCTTGAATTAATTAGTACATGGTTTAGTTTTGCTCAACAGTACTATATATTTACTTCTCGAGACAGAGTCTCACTATGTAGTTCAGGCTGGCCTTGAACTTGCTATGTAGCTCAGACTGGCCTCCAACTCACAGGGATGCTCCTGCCTCAGCCTCCCAAATTTTGGATATAGGCATGTGCCATGACCGGCTTATTACTATACGTCTGTAAGAGAAGGTTCTAAACTCCAAATAGTGTGCCCTTCAGATTTTTGAAATAAAATCAGAGAAGATTACTTTTAAAAGAGAAACCAGTAGACTTTAAACATTGATTTGTATTTAGATTTGGCAAGATAATTCTGGTTTCTGAACTAGCATAGGAGTAGATTATTATATTCACTGCCTGCTCTGTGCGGCTCTATAAATCATGCATTGCCCTACATATTTTGCCTCCATCCAATTTGTGAGACTTGAATGAACTGATTTTTTTTTTTTTTTTTGTGATGGTACTTGGGAATTGAACCCAGGGTTTTCACAATGAACTGCTTCCCCAGACCTTTTTTGAAAATTTTTTTATCTTTTTTGTTTTGTTTGTTTGTTTGTTTTGGTTTGGGGTTTTTTTTTTTTGGTGGGGGAAGGGGTGGCAGGGATCAAACTCAGGGCCTTGGGCTTTTATCACTGAGCTAAATCCCTAACCTGTTTTGTTTGTTTTTGATACAGGGTCTTGCTATGTAGTTCAGGCTGGCCTTGAACTCACTATGTACTCCAGGCTGGCCTCAAATTTGTGGCTGTTCTCCTGCCTCAGCCTCCCCAAGTACTGGGATTACAGGCATATGCTACCATGCCCAGCTTTATTTTTGAGACAAGGTCTCGATCAATTGCTAAACTGCCCAGGCTAGGTTCAAACTTCTCATCCTCCTGCCTCATGTTCCTGGAGTCCTGGAATTACAGGTGTGCTCCACCACACCCACTGCCAATCTTTTGATGTAAGGTCATATCCTTTCCTGTGGATGAGTCTACTGTTTGGAGTTCAGCATCCTCCTCTCTTCCATAAACCACAAACCATGTACTGCATCATCTATGACTTTCAGTTTTGATTTCTTTAAAGTGGAACAACAATTTAAAAACAGCCAGGCGTGGTGGTGCATACCTGTACTCTCAACACTCAGGAAACCGAGGCAGGAGAATTGCCATGAGTTTGAGGCCAGCCTGGGCCACCCTGAACTACATAGTGAGACCTTGTCTCAAGAAACAAACAAACAGGGGCTGGGGATTTAGCTCAGTGGTTGTTAGCAAGCACAAGGCCCTGAGTTTGATCCCCGGCACCAAAACAAACAAATAAACAAAAACCCCAAAAGAATTTAAAAACACAAAATGCTCTCCATACAGAATCCTCTGGGTTTTATGACTCCCCCACCCCACCATCAATCTTTTAGAAATGTCCTGTCACCCATAACTAATTCACAGCGATTTTTGGGGGGTGGGTGGTGGGGATCGAACTCAGCACCTTGTGCTTACTAGCCAAGTGCTCTCTTCTTAAGCTAAATCCCCAACACTTAGCAGCAATTTTTAAAGAAATTCATTTGCATTATTGAGTTGTTGCAAAGTCTCCAATTTAGTTTTCATAGAAGTTAGTTTTCCTCCATATTTCATCATGATATGTAACATTTAATTAAATGTGTAATTAAATAAGAACCAGAACAAACAGGTTTGCGTAGAAGCATTGACTCAGCATGTGGGAGGACTAGTGTGTGGATGTACCAGAGTCGTGGTTTGTTACCAAGCATTCTCTGAGTTTCAGTGTCTTTCTTAGAGGCAGTGAAAAGCATTGATTATTAAGATAGATACATACATATTTTCAGTGCACCCAGAGCCTTTGGACTGATCTACATCCCAAGCCTTTTTAAAATTTTTCTTTTTTCTTTTTTTTTTGCTTGTTTTTGAGGCAAAGTCTCTCTATGTAGTTCAGGCCGAATTTGAACTCTTTGCGTAGCCAAGGCTGGCCTTGAATTTGCAGCGATTCTCCTGCCTCAGCCTCCCAAATGCTGGGATTAAAGGCGTGTGCCACCATGCCTGGCCCCTTTTGTAAATTTTTTGAGACGGGTTTTGCTAATTTGCTAAATTGACCAGGCTAGGCTTGAAGTTGCAATTCTCCTGCCTCACCCACCCAGAGTGTTGAGATTACAGGCATGAACCACTGGGCCCAGCTCAGGTATATCATTTAAGTGGTATGCCATTATATATTATTGTTTCTATTAAATTATCCTTGGATGGCCTTTAATGAAAAACGAGGTGAAGTCCCAGGATTCACAGATAATAGCAGACTATCTTTGTAAAGAGAATAGTATAGGTCACTCTGCCTACGTACACACAATTAACTGAAAATTACCTACAGTATGTTTGGATACTCTAGTGGACTTTTTTTTTTCCTGACTAGCATCCATTCATCCTTCCGTTTAGCCAAGTGATTGGGTAGAACTGGTCTCAGCCTCAGCCTTGGATGAGGACTCAGATTGGGTTAGGCCAATCAGCATTTTCCATCTCCCCAGCTTTAGTGACAGGTTCATTAATGAACTCGTGATCTAACCAGAAGCAATGAGCTCCGAGAACATTTGCTGGGGCTTTGGGAGAGGAAATTTTCTTAGCAGTAACAGAGCGGCCTATAGGAAGAGAAACCTTCTCAGGACTTGGTGTCCTCTGAATGTGAAATGTGAGACTGTGACTGCCGCAGCCATTTTGTTGCCAAAGGAAACCAGCAAGAAGATGAAGCTAACACCCAGAGGAGAAAGATGGGACGGCTAGGCCCTGGGGACGTTGTCTGAGCTTTGAATAAAGTCATGACCATAAGCACCCCTGGACTTGACCAGCAGGCTCTTCAGTTGCCTTTTCCAGTAAAACCACTTTGCCTTTTTTTTTTCTACCTGTAACACGAAGAATCTTCATGGACACAGATAGAAATCTATTCCTCCTCCTTAGGGGATGGGAGACGGCCTAACACTAGTAGGGTCGGGTCTCGTTTGTTTGGTTTCTCAAATATGCTTCAAATATTCTTCTATGCTGCCATGTCGCTTTCATCCTGTGTGGTCTGTTCTGAGGTTTTGCTTCCATGTGTTCTCTTCTGACATATCCTCATTTTTGCTTATTTACTAATTTAGCACACAGTTTTTATATGTTGAGACTTTATTTATTGATTTTTTGTGTGTGTGGCAGGAAATTATTTTTATGTGTTCACTGATTTTCCACACCCAGAGAATCCTGTTACCCCATGACCCTTCCCTCAAAGACAGTTGTGTTTAGGCATCCAGAAAGTGGTGTTAGAAAGGGGGTAAAACGTTAAATATCCAGCTTTTTTGTTTTAAAAACCTTGGTCTTGGTATGCAAAAATAACAATTCATCACAGGCAGTTTTTGTTGTTGTTATTGCTCAGTGAAGGTGATAAAGATTTTACACATCCACGAGACGACACATGCAAAGATACTCATCGTACTATAGTTTAAAATATCAAAAATCGGAAACATCTACACAATGGAATAGATTTTTAAGTGTTACATTCATATAACTGTAATAGCAGAAGGAATATTCTTTTAGGAATAGTGTATCAGACCCTGGCGACCTACCCACCGTTCCTAACTCCTTTCTCCATTTGCTACCCTCCCTCTGGAGGCCGAAAGGGCCGACTGCCCTGTCTCCTAAACCCCACTGCACATGGGCCATGGAAAAGCGATGAGGTAAGAGATAGAAATGGATGTTGATAGGGGATTCTAGACATGAAGGCGGCTGGCACTGCCTTTTCCTCCACAAAACACCATGAAAGAAATGCCAGAAGTACAGATTCTGGCCCTGAGATTACTGGTTGTGGAAAAAATGCCAACGACAATTTACCTCGAGAGTGTTTGCTATGTGAAAAGAGAGGCAGGCTTCCTACTTGTTTAGGTCACTTTTGGTTTTTATATTATTTTCAACCAGAAGCATTGCTAACTTGTACACTGAGCCAACATGGAAACATCTCAAAAACAATGTTATCAGACACTGAATGAAAAATGTTAAATGTGGGAGCTGAGGGTGTAGTTCAGTGGTAAAGCATGTACAGCTTAGTTTGTGCAAATCCCTGGTTCAGTCTGAAAGAGAAAAAGAAAGACAAATGGGAGGGAAAGAAGGAAAGAAGGAAGGAAGGAAGGAAGGAAAGAAAAGAAGGGAGGCTGGGTGTGGTGGCACATGCCTGTAATGCCAGCACTTGGGAGGCTGAAGCAGGAGGGTCGCCAAGAGTTCAAGGCCAGCCTGGGCTACATAATGAGCTCAAAGCCAGCCTGAACTACATAGTGAGACCCTGTCTCAAAAAACTAAATAAATAAGAAAGAACATTTAACTCTTAAAATTAATTTTTCATTAACTTGGTAAAACAGAGGTATTAAATATAATGTATACTTCTTGCAGACCAGATTTTATGTACTTATTATATATTTGAGACTACCCAGGGTATTTAAAAAAAAAGGAATAGATGAAAGCTATATGATGTGCCCTAAAGAGCTTTCTTTTTCTTTTTTTCTCTTCTTTTCTTTCCTTCCCTCCTTTTCTCTCTTCTCTTCCCTTCCTGTCTCTTTTCTTCTCTTTCTCATGTCTCTCCCCAGGCCTCAGTATTCTTGACCTTTTTTTGAGACAGGGTCTCCTGGTTGTTCAGGCCGGCCTTGAGCCCACCACGTATCCCAGGCACAATAATCCTCCTGCCCCTTACTGGTGTGGACTACCACACCCAGCTTCTGGAGAGGATTTCAATGTCCTGAGAGTGGAGAGAAGTTGCAGGACTGAAAACAATAATTGCCAGGAAATAAGACATCCTCCCTAGAGGAGTACAGTAATTTGCTAAACACGAATTCCATAATGGCAGCTTAGGTAAATCTGTCACACTGTCAGCAAGAGGTACAGAAACAGGCCCACTCTTTCATCATCCATTTCCAATTACAGGCGTGGTTGTCTGTGTCTGTGGCTGGTAGGCCCGGACACCTTTGAGGAGGACCATCCTCTGGGGCCCAGAGGTGGTGAGAAACACTTCTGGGCACACATGAGGCAGGCATAACACACAGCCTGTGGGGGAATTTAAAGGCGTCTCAGCAGAATGCTCACAGTGCCCTAAATGCTCCTGATCCTATGCGGCGGCAAGATTGGGCCAGCTATAGCCAGACATTTTAGGTGAGTTCGCACCTAAAGTTTGAGACCACACTCCAGGAAAGAAATCTGTCCCCAAGCTGCTCTATATGTGACAGGAAAATTGACAGGGAACGTGAAACACTAATTAAACAGTCACTTGTTTGGAGCATTGGCCATGAATACAGGAGGGACACTTGCCAGGCATGGTAGTACATGCCTGTAATCCCAGCACTCAGGAGGCTGAGGCAGAAGAATTGTCTAGAGTTTGTGGCCAGCCTGGGTTGCGTAATGGGACCCTGTCTCAAAAAACCAAGGGTAGGGCTGGGGATTTAGCTCAGTGGTTAGAGTGCTTGCCTCACAAGCACAAGGTCCTGAGTTTGATCCCCAGCACCAAAAAGAAAGGAAAAAAACCCCAAAAAACAAGGGTGAGGGGAAGAGGGACACTCTCTGGGGATGGCTGTCTAAAAGAGTTTAGATGTCAGTGCTATTATCTGCTAGTGATAGGTGTCCCTTCCTGCTGGATCACCTCTGTGCTAAGTGTCTCACGGCGGAGGGAATTGCCTTAGCAATTCACCAGGTAATGGATTTGTCCCTCCTCATTTCTAAAGGGGAAATTTTTTGTTTTGTTTTGTGCTGGGGATTGAACCCAGGACCTCACACATGCAAGGCAAGTGCTCTACTAGGAACTGCATGCCCCGCATGCTCAGTGGAGAATTTAAATTGAAGGCAACGGCTAGAAGGGAATGAGCCATTCATGGAGGGAGATACCATTGAAAATTGGTGGGCAATGATTGGTACGGTGGGGACCGGGTTGGAAAACAAAATACACTACTTTCTAAATACTGTATATAGAAAGAGTAATTGTGCCACTTTCTAAGTCTATAGAGAGTTATCTCAGGTAAAATCCAGAGTGTTCATGGAATGTTCGGTTACCAGTCCCTTCAGCCTCAGAGCGCTTCTGGTATCTTCCATTGGCCAGATCTTAGTTATGGGTCACACTCTACTTATACAAGACTGAGAAATGAGTTCTTCTTTCTGAGTGGGCCATGTGCTCAGATAAAAGTATTCCTTGCAACACTGCTACTTGGGAGGATGAGGCAGAAGTCTCATAAGTTTGAGCCCAGCCTGGGCAAATTGGCAAGACGCTGTCTCAAAATAAAAAATAAAAAAAAAAGACTGGGGACATAGCTCATTGTGAAGGCACTAGGTTTACTCCCCGGTACCAGAAAACTAAATAAATAAATAGTATAGGACATGGTTCAATGCTCCCTGGGTTCAATCCGCACTAACACACACACACACACACACACACACACACACACACACACACACACACGCCCCAAACAACTCTCTATCACTATAGAAGCCCAAGCTGCGTGTGGTGGTATATACCTATAATTGCAGCACTCTGGGAGGCTGAGGCAGGAGGATCTCAAATTTGAGCCCAGCCTGAACAACTTAGACTTAATAAGAACCTGTCTCAAAAAAATAAAAAGTAGGCTGGGGTGTAGCTCAGTGGTAAGGGCCTAGGTTAAATCCCCAGTACAAAGAAGAAAAGGAGAAGGAGGAGTAAGAGAAGGAGGAGGAGGAGGAGGAGGAGGAGGAGGAGGAGGAGGAGGAGGAAGGGGGGAGGTGACAACCAGGAGTCTATGTCTAATCTCTTCAGATAGTATAAGCAAAAGGGCTTGTCATACAGATACAAAGGAGTATTATGAAATCAGAGGGCAGGAAGCCAAGCCAGGTCTAATGAGGACCTTGAGCAGGAATTTTTCAGGAACCAAAGAAGTTGTTCTTTGTCTCAACTATGTCTCTCTGCACAGACCAGACTCTTGCCTGTTCATCAGTGCACATTTACTCAGCAAATGCTTAGTGAGCACTTACAAGAGACTGGGACTATTTTGGGCACTGGGAATAGAGAAGGGGACCAGGCAAACAAAAACAGATATCCAAGACACTCATGTCTACATATCCTTTCAATTTCAAGGATTCATTTTGGATTTCCTGTTTCTATTTCTCAACAGGAAAAAGCAGGTTTTTTGTTTGTTTGTTTGTTTGTTTTGTTTTTGTTTTTTTGGTGCCAGAGATCGAACTCAGGGCCTTATGCTTGCTCAGCAAGCACTCTAACCACTGAGCTAAATCCCCAGTCTCTTTCTGTTTTTTCGAAACAGGGCCTCTACTATGTAGTCCAGGACAACCGTGAGTTAAGTATTTGCCGCAGGCTCCTGAGTGCTGTGATCACAAGAGTGTGCCACAAGGCTGGGGTAGAAAGCAGAAGTCTTGAAAAACTCTCAAGTTGTAAGTTAGAGGACTGGGGATGTAGCTCAGGGGTGGCGTGCTTGCCTCACATGTGCAAGACCCCGGGTTTGGTCCCAGCACTACCACAGCTCCAGGCGGAAGCCGTCCGGTCTCCTGACCCAGTACTGTATCAGCAGAAAGCAAGCTGAACTTCAGGTGCAGCGAGAGGTTTCTGGATCAAGGTTAGATCCCTTTTCTACTCCCATGTTCCAGGTGGATCTCAGTCGTGCAGAAGTTGAGATCTCCCTCCTCTCTCTCTCTCTCTGTGTTGGCAGTACTGGAGATTGAACCTAGGGCCTTCTCACTGAGTTACATCCTCACCCCTTTTCAATTTTTTGAGACAGGGTCTTGCTAAATTGCCCAAGTGAGATTCGAACTTGCAATCCTCCCGCCTCAGCCTCCCAGAGTGCTGGGATTACAGTTGTGCACCACCACACCCAGCAAGAGAGATGTTTCTAAAATTCCAGGTTGAAGTCTGGGAGCTGGGAGTCATTGTGCCAGTGCTGACACTATATGTCAACCACGGAGAAAGAAAAAGTTCACATCCACTGGGATATAAATGAAATAGAAAACCAACACTGCATGCAGGTTGTCAGTCTGAAGAGAATAGACTGAGAGACCAAAAGTAGGTAGAAGGAAACAAGACAGAAGGTAACGAGATGTGTTAGCAAGTTGGGGAGATGTGTTAGGACTAAATCCACAGGAAGGGCAGACACCTGTCTGGGCTGGTTCATCCAGTATATGACGTCATGGGAACCCATCTCTTCATCCAGACCTACTATAGCAATCAACGTGAGGTGCTTTCTCAAGTGAGGAGAAAGAATAGCTTCCTCTAGCTCTTTCTCCAGTAAAGAAGAACTTTCTTAGATGTTTTCAGCAAGCCTCTCCTGTTGCCTGACGGAACTGGGTTACACTGTGTTATTTTTCTTTTGTGTGTGTGTGGTGCTAGGGATCGAGCTCAGGGCCTTGAACTTGCTAGGCAAGCACTCCAACCACTGAGCTAAATCCCCAGCCTGGAGTCATTTTTGGTTGCAGCAACTAGAGAAGAGAGAGTGCTAATATCACCTTGGGCTGATAGATGCTGTAGTAGCATCTTGGCCCAAAATGCTACTACACATCCCAGAATGGACGGGACAGCCCTCCCAACAAGTAGTGGGGTGTCCTGTTTCAGAGAAGCAGGTCTACTCCCCTGAAGCACCAAGCATAGGTGTGGGACCTGCGGGTATCACAGGATGATGTCTGTTATGGTTTGTGTCTAGATGTCCCCCCAAAGCTTCATGTGGTAAGAGGTGGCTGGATCAGAGGTGACTGGATCTAGAGTGTGTGATGCTGGGATTAAGGGCATGTCATCACTAACTCAATCCCCCCTAATTAGCACCACCCTCATCCTAGCAGCCTGGAATAAAATATAAGGCACAGGAAGAAGCTGTTTAGGCCTCTTTGCTTGCCACCCACCTTGCTTGTTCTCTTGCTTGCCTTGCTGCCTTCTCCCTGTCTGCCACGCCACCCTGCCTTGGACCCAGCTGATTGTGGACTGAATCCTCTACAAACTGTCAGCCAAATAAACCTTTCTTCCCTTATCTTTGGGTGTTGAGTTGTCCCAGCAACGAGAGAAAAGTAACTAAGACAATGTCCATGTGTGGTCAGAGAAGTAGAAAGAGAAAAGTTCTTCCCACTCAAAAGCCAAAGGAAATTTTTAAGAAGAAATCGTGATCCAGAGTGGCAAATGGTATTGAGAGGTCGAGTAGGTTTATCACTGAAAATCACGCAATGGATTTATCCACAAAGGGCTTAGTGATTGCTTTTGCCCAGGAAGTTCTAATAGGTAGAAGGTACAAGTTAGCCTGACAGGATTGAGGAATGATGAGGAAACTACAGAGACTCTGATTAAAGTTGGTCACTCAAGATGTTTGCCTGTGATAGTAGGGAGCAAAGTAGCTAAAGGATGAACAAAATACTTTTTTTGTTGTTGTTGTTTTGTTTTGGTTTTTTTTGGTGCTGGGGATCGAACCCAGGGCTTTGTGCTTGCAAGGCAAGCACTCTAACCGCTGAGCTAAATCCCCAGCCAAAATACTTTTTTTTAATATTAAAGAGATATATCATTTCTTTAAATGGTGATAGGAAAAATCCAAAGGAGAAGAAGCAGTAAAAGAGTGGGAAAACCGGGAGTGGTGGCACGTGACTATAATTTCAGCACTCTGGAAGGCTGAGGCAGGAGGAGCAAGCCCAAATGGGCAAATTAGGGATTTAGTGAGACCCTGTCTCAAAACAAGGACCAAAATGCAGCCCAGGGCAAAAGCCTTGGGTTCAATCCTCAGTACCGGAAGAAAAAAAAACGTGTGAGGGTCAGGATGAGACAGGTGCCCAAGAAGAGTCTGTGATCCAGGGCCGTGCTTCTCACACCTCCTTCGTGAGGAATCATCTGGAGACCTCGCCATCACCGGGGGAGCCTATTGAACCGGACTCACTGGGTCTGGGAGAGACCCAAGCTCTGCGGCTCTGAGACCGACGCCAACGCTGTTACTATGGAAACAGGCCTGTGTCTGAATAACGAAGACCAGAGGCCGTCCTGGCCCCCACCCTCCAGCGCATGTCAGAGTCTCGAGGGGCTCGTTAAAGCGGACTGCTGGGCGCCACATGGTCAGTGTCTGGTCTGGTAGGTCTGAGATGGAGCTCAAGGATGTTTATTTCTAAGAAACTCCAGCGGATGCGGTTGCTGCCAGGCCACGGATCACACTGAGAACCACTGACTTCGAGGCTAGTTGAAGAAAATCTCCTTAGAAGGAAGTCCGTTACTGAGAAGCTGGGGAAAGAGCAAGGACTGACGGGTTAGTGGGAGGGAAGATGAGGAGGGACCTTCTGCCTATCGGTCTGCATCTTCTCTGAGAAGTAGGCATGAGATCAGCACGCGGGGAGCAAGGAGAGTAGAGACAGCCAGTGAAGGCTTGTTGCCATTTCATTAGCTCTCTTGTAACAGTACACAGAAAGTCAACTTTTTTTTTTTTTTTTTTGAGACAGGGTCTCATTATGGAGTCCAGGCTGGCCTCAAACTCATGGCGACCCTCCTGCCTCAGCCTCCCACGTGCTGGGATCACAGGCATGCACCACCACACCTGGCTTGATTCCTTATGTATTAAAAGAATGTTTTGCAATTAATCATGCAGATAAGTTGGCCAGAAAGTTGTGTGGCATAATGGAAGAATTATGAAGATTTTTCCTTGCAATGGTAACTAGTAATCCTGCTTGGAAATTTCCAAACTTCAGTCTTGTTCAGTAGTTTGTTTGATACTTGGGAATTCAATTGATTTTTTTTTTTTCCAATTCTGGGGATTGCACATGCCATGCAAGCACTTTACTGCTCAGCTACATCTGTAGGCCTTATTGAGTCATTTCTGTGTGCATAGCATCATTTTAAGCACTTTACATGTATGGATTCTGTTGATTTTTGCAATGTCTCCATGAGTTGTAAGCTGTTGCTATTCTTTTTTTTTTTTTTTTTTTTTTTTTTTTTTTTTTTTTTTTTTTTTTTTTTTTTTTTTTTTTTTTTTTTTTTTTTTTTTTTTGGTTTTTTGAGACAAGATCTCACCATGTAGTTCAGACTGAGCTTGAACTCACTACATCGCCCAGGCTGGCCTCAAACTTGCAATCTCCCTGCTTCAGCCTCCCAAGTGCTGGGATTACAAGCACGCACCACCATACCTGGTTGTTATTCTCTCTCTTTTTTTGGGGGGGGTGCTGGGAATAGTTATTCTCATTTTGAGGATGAAGAAATTTACTCTTGAAGAAGATAAATAATTTGTTCAAAGTCACACAGAGAGCAAGTGGTACAGTTTAAAGAGAAGCAGTGTATCTGCAGGGTTATGAGCTCAACCCCTTTTGCTTCTTCAGGGCTCTGTGTAGTGAATTAGCTTCTTTTTTTTTTTGGTGTGGGGGATTGAACTCAGGCCTTGCACTTGCTCAGCAGGCATTCTAACCACGGAGCTAAGTCCCCAGCCTATGAATTAGCTGCTGAAAGCATGTCAAGTACATCGATCCCCCAAGGTCAGCAGTCATTTATATAAACAAATCTTAGGAGTCCAGGTCCCAGCATCTTGTTTCAAGGGAAGTTCTTCCTGTTCTTGCTCAGATCCCAAGAAGATGATCTTGTAGTGGCAGTTTGGAATAGGCGCCTATTCATCAGTAGCCGGGTGTGTAGGCACACGCCTGTCATCCTGACACTCGGGAGGCTGAGGCAGGACTGCTGTGAGTTCAAGGTCAGCCTGGGCTACATGGTGAGACCCTGATCTCAAAATAAACAAACAAAAATTCCACAACTCTGCAAAGGTAGATACTAATACCTCCACTTATCAAATAAGTATATTAAATTAAAAGTCTGTTGGAGGGGCCAGATACAGTGTCACAGTCCCAGCTACTTAGGGGGAGGATGGTTTGACCTGGGGATTCAAGGGTAGCCTGGACAGGGCTGGGGATTTAGCTCAATGGTTAAAGTGTTTGCCTAGCAAGCACGAGGTCCTGAGTTCAATCCCCAGCACCAAAAAAAAAAAAAAAAGGTTAGCCTGGACAACATAGCAAGACACTGTCTCAAAAGTAAAAAAATTCTTGACAGTCAAGAAAGTTTTCCTACTTCCCAAACTTTATTTGTTTATTTTTTTATGTAGTGCCAGGGACCAAACCCAAGAGGTAACATATGGTAGGCAAGTGCTGTACACTGAGCGACACCCCAGCCTCCCCAACTGTAGAATGAAATACTTATTGCAAAACAAAGAAAGAAAGCCAGGCATGGTGGCACATGCCTTTAACTCCAGCACTCTGGGAGATTGAGTGTTGGAATTTGGTGACAAGTTTAAGCCTAGTCTGGGCAGTTTAGTGACTTAGCAAGACCATGTCTCAAAATATAAATAAGTGAATGAATGAATGAACAAATGAGTTGGATATGTAGCTCGAAGTGAAGGCCCTGAGTTCAATCCCCTGTACTACCAAAAAAAAAAAGGCATTTTCTTTTACCTAATTTTTTTTTTTTTTTTGCTTTTCTCTCTTTTACTTAATCCAGCAAAGGATGAATTTCCCTACATTTATGTCAGAAGCTTAAGTCATAAACTTTTCAACGAATGACCCTTAGACATGAATTCTTCCTCCCTTTTCGGCTTTCTCCTTAGAGAACATACCTTCCCACCCAAGATTCATTTGTCCGGTCAGTATTTACCTTAGCCAGGGTAGTCTCTCAGCCTCTCAGTTTTGTGGAGGCAGCAGACTCACAACCACACCCCACTCCCCAGTCCTACAACTACTGAAATGAAATGGGGGTGGAAGGATAGCTGAGATCCATTAGGATTTTTTATCCCTTTTTAGACTACAATATTTATTTTCTTTTTGTTTGTTTTTTGGTTTTTGAGACAGGGGTTTCATTGTGTAGTATGAGCTGACCTTGAGCTCACTGTGTTGCCCAGCCTGGCCTCAAACTCAGGGCAGTCCTCCTGCCTCAGCCTCCCAAGTGCTGGGATTACAGGTGTGTGCCACCACGCCCGGCCAGTACATCTTTCACTGGATAAATAACAACTATACACTGGACACCCACTATGTACAACAGCTGGAAGTTATTGAATGATAGAACCGACCTAGCCTTGCTCCAACGTGGCCACCACACAGCTCTCCAGCCTGGATACCAAGATACAGAACCCACTGAGGCCTTATCTGAATAGAGCCATCCAAGGACACCATGATAGGATACCAGGGTGTTTAAGAGCTTGCATGATCTTGCTCACTGTCGACCTCTGACTCTCATAATGTGTCACCGTCCCAAAACTTTCACTTTCCTGTGGAGAAACCGTAAGTTCAGACTTCCAGGACTTACTCAAGTAACATCATCTCACTCTGTGTCAGGAAGACTCACACGGGACCATCCTAGGAACTGTTCCACACTACAAATCTTTAACTCCGATGCACATACCATTTTCTTTTTAGTTTTTATTAGTGTATTTTTGCAGTACATAAAGATTACATTCCTTGTAGAGAGTCGTTACATGTACATAATTCATCTTAATTCTTTCTTTATCTCTTCCCCTCTTCCCCCTCCCTCCATCTCTTGATCCCCGTACCATTTGAGAAAGATCTTTCTCCCTACTTCCTATCTTTTATTTTGCTCTTTATTTATATTTTGGGTTTCTCATATAAGAGAAATCGTGGGATATTTAACACTTGTGTGTCTGATTTATTTCACTTAAAATTATGGTCTCAAGGTGCAGTCATTTCCTGTAAATGACTCAAGTTCATCTTTCTTTAAAACAGAGTAGTACTCCATTGTGTGTAAACACCACATTTTCTTTATCAGTCACTTGTTGATGGACATATAGGCTGCTTCCCAGATTTAGCTATTATGAATTGTGCTGCAATAAACATGAGTATGCAAGTATCAATGTAATATGATGTCTTCAGTTCTTTTAGGAAGAGACCTAGAAGGGGAATAGCCATGTCAAATGGGATTTCTAGTTTTAGTTTTTTGATCAATCTCTGTACTGATTTCCACAGTGGTTGTACCAGTTTACATTCCCACCAACAATGTAGAAGGGTTCCTTTCCCCCCACAGCCTCACGAGAATTTGTTTTTGTAGGTTTTGGGTTCTTTTGGCTTTTTTTGAGACAGGGTCTCACTATGCAGTTCAGGCTGGCCTTGAACTCACTATGTAGTGCAGGCTGGCCTTGAATTTGTGGTGTTCTTCCTGCCTCAGCCTCCCAAGGGCTGAGATTACAGGCGTGTGCCACCACATCGCTCTAGGAGTCTTTTGGTGGAATATATTGGGTCTGCTCGCTAGAGGATCATGTCATCTGTGCATAATGACAATCTGACTTCTTCTTTTCCTATACATATCCTTTTTTATTTCTTTTTCTTGCGTAATTGCACTTGCTAATGTTTCAAGTGCTATGTTGAAGAGGTCCTGCTATTTTCTACCTTCCATCTTTCTTTCAGCTCTCCTGTGCCCTAGCTTGTACCACTACTGTTTTTAGATCACAGAGAGACCCACAGCTCCCGATCCTTCTGTGTTTTCCCAGCTGTTACCCCATCGCAGCCTCTCTAGTCTGACCTCCCTCTTCCTTTTCTTTCAAGTCTGACCTCGTGGTTTACTGCCTCAGTTGTTGTCTCAGGAGCACTTTCACCTCTATTTCATCGCTTTCTTCTTCTATCAACCTGGACATCAAAATGCCATTCCCAGAATTCATCCTGCACTGTGTTGTCTGCCTCTGTGCCAAGAGTGGCAAAGAATGCTACAAGAATAATTTGAAGAAAGACAGCATGTTGCTCCCCCTTTTAGTCCACCTCATCCTGAGGTATTATGTAATCCTGTTGTACTAAACGTACTTTCAACTGGATTTCTTTTTTGACCAAAAGTTCCTTAACTGAGCTGGCCTGGTCCCAGCTACTTGCTAGGCTGACACAGGAGGATGGCCGGAGCCCAGGAGTTCGAGCCCAGCTTGATTAAAAAGTAAGACCCCCATCTCAGGAATGGGGGGTTGGCTTAATTAATATATCTGTTTCTTATTATGCTGTTTATATTTTTCTTCTATGTTTCAAAATAGGGGGGCTGGGGATTTAGCTCAGTGATTAGAGTGCTTGCCTTGCAAGCACAAGGGCCTGAGTTCAATCCCCGGCACCACACAAAAAAACCAAAAACAATCAAAATAGAGTCACAGGCCCAATTTTTCCCCTCATTATTCATATTTCAGTGAGAAGATCAGGGGTTAGCAAACTCTATCTCATTGGCCTTATCTGGCCAGCCATCTGGTTTTTTACAACCCACAAGCTGAAAATAGTTTTTATATTTTTAAAAAGTTTTTCTGAGACAGGGTTCTCACTACATAGTTAGCCCCAGCTGGCCTCAAACTTGCTGTGATCCTCCTGCCTCAGTCTCCTGCACATGCCCAGCAAGTTTTTCTACTTTTATTTATTTATTTATTTATTTATTTATTTATTTATTGGTGCTGGGGATCGAACTCAGGGCCTTGTGCTTACAAGGCAAGCACTCTAACCACTGCGCTAAATCCCCAGCCCAGTTTTTCTATTTTTAAATAATTACATTTTAACTAAAAAAAAAACAAAACTCACGGGGGCAGTTCTGGGAATCAAATCCAGGACCTCACGCATTCTAGGCAAGTGCTCTAACACTGAGCTAGGCACCCAGCCTGAGGCTCTCTGGTTTGTTTCCATCCTTCTTTAGCCCCGTCTCTCTCTGCTTTTCCTGACAGCCCTAGCAGAACATACGCTAAATTTTTTTATGCTGGGTGAGAGGAAAGCAAAGCCCACTGAGCTCTTCCCTTTTACCCCAAAGATTCAACTTTGAGGTACAGAAGTTGTGAGCCGAGGGGCTGGCGCTGCAGCTCAGTGGTAGAGTGCTTGACCATCATGCAGATGCTGGGTTTCGGCCCCAGCACCACAAAAAACAAAAACAAAAGCAGAAGTTGCGGCCCAGCCCTGGTGCTGTGATCACTTTTGCGCCCACACAGGCTGAGGCAGGAGGAGCTCTGCAAGTTCAAGGCCAGCCTGGGTGACGTAGAGAGTTCAAGGCCATTCTGAACTACATACTGAGACTGTCTCAAAAAAAAGAAAAAGAAAAAAAAAAGAAGAAACATTTTTCCTTCGAAATTTAAAAATGATTTTATTAGTATCTGCTTGGAATACATAATATAGTACCTAAATATATATGGCATCATGATCCCTTTTACTTCTCCTGCCCCTCCGCACTCACCCTCCCCGCTCTCCCATCTGAGTTGCTGAGACAAAATACCCGACATCCCAAGTTAGAGGAGGAAAGGTTTGTTTTGGCTCACAGTTTGTGGAGGTTTCAGTCCATAACAGCTGGCTCCAAGGCAGGGTGGTGGCAATGGCAGAGGGGCATCACGGAGGAGAAACAGTTTGTCGTAGGCAGAAGGCAGCAAAAGCATCCAAGCAGCAAGCAGCAAGGGACAAGCAACAACAGCAGCCCTCTTCCTGTCTCATATTCTATCCAGGCTACAGTGGGCAGCACCCACACCCTTAATCCTAGCATCACACTGCGAATCAACCCCAGGATCACATCCCTGATCCCAGCAGCACACACTCCAGATCCAGCCACCTTCGAAAAGCCCACCTATGACCACGTGAGGCTTTGGGGGGACATCTAGATACAAGCCATAACACCCTATTCCCAAATTCCCTTCCCATCTGCATGAAGTCTATCCTCCTGTTTCCTTTCATCTTCTTTTACCCTGTTTTTAAAATCACACTTCGGGTTTCTCATGTAAGAGAAACCATGTGGTAGTTAACCTTCTGTGCCTGATTTATTTCACTCAACATTATGAACTCAAGGTGCATCCATTTCCTACAAATGAGTCAAATTGAACATTAGCTCTCACAGTTAACGTGGGCCAACAATTCAACAGTAACTTGTGTGGCCGATTCAGTTCAAGATCTGCTCGTGTGGTTGTGGTCAAGGAGTCTGTCAGGGCCGAATCAGCTGAAGGCTGGGCTGGAGCTGGGGGATCTGCTTCCGAAGTAGTGAAACGGTGGGGCTGGTGAGATGGAGCTGGCTGGGGAGAGGCCTCCGGCCCTTTCCACCTGGGCCTCTTCAGATGGCCACTCGAGTGTCCTCACGACAGGGTGGCCGGCTGGTGTTAGTGCGGCAGCCATGGGAATCCCACATGGGAGCCACGTGTCTCTCACATTGCCTCCTTCGGCAGCCACATAAGATCACCCCATTTAACGCTGTGACAAGTCAACTCTATTCAATACAGGAAGGGAGCACACAAGAGGTGAATACCAGGATGCAAGCACCTTCAGGCGACATCTAGAGGCTCGTTACTACACAGAAAGAGATAGATTTACAGTGGCACTTAAAAATGGGAATTGCCATCATGGAAAAAATATACAGTATGATTCTATTAATATAAATATCTCAAACTTTAAAAGCTAAGCAACATTGTTCAGGAATTTATAAAACCTACAGAAAAGTTGGGAGAGTAGTATAATAAATACTCATACCCTTCATTTAGACTCACCAGTTTTTTTGTTTTGTTTTGTTTTGTTTTGTTTTTTGAGACAGGGTCTTGCTATGTAGTTGAGGCTGGCCTTGAACTCACTATGTAGCCCACGCTGGCCTCAAACTCACAGCGATCCTCCTGCCTCAACCTCCTGAGTGCTGGGATTACAGGCATGTGCCACCATACCCTGCTAGATTCACCAGTTATTAATGTCTTGCAATATCTACCTATCTAGCTATCTGTTTGTCTATCTATCTATATCTTTTGCTGTAAACTTGAGTAATATTCATTTTCTCAAAGTTGTTGGTGAGTACATACATGTTCATTATATCCTTAGTTTCTATTTTTACATATTTTATGAGTATTATGTCTACTCAATACTTAGCATGCACAAGGCCCTGGGTTTAATCCACAGCACTACCAAAAAAAAGGTCTGAATAGTAATGTACAAAATAATGCCCAAGTATTTAAGGGTGTGTGAGGCAAAAGTATCAAGGCAAAATTTAAATTCTGATTGTGGCTTTGAGGGTGAGTGAGATTATCTGGTAGTAGCAGTTCCTTTGTTGTTAACTTCATAAATAGAATTTATTTATTTATTTATTTGTTTGTTTCATTTTTTGAACAGGATCTCACTACTGAATTCAGGCTGGCCTTGAACTTGCTATGTAGCCCAGGCTGGTCTCAAACTCTGGAGATCCTCCTGCCTCAATCTCCTGGAGTACTAGAATTACAGGTGTGCAACACAACACCCAACAACTAATAGAAATAATTTATTAAAAAGAAAAGGAGTGGGCATTTTACTCAGTGGTAGAGTGCTTGCCTAGTGTATGTAAGGTCCTGAGTTTGATCTCCAGCACTACAAAAAAACCCAAAACAAACAAAAACCAAACAAGAGCAAAATAGGAGCAGGAATCAACATAGGTGAAATTAAAATGCTGCTACACCATTAGCTAGGACAATTTATATATTGAATGGATATAATATTTGACTCCGAGCTTACTGGCACTTCAGACAAAAGAAAAACAAAAAGAAAGGAAAAGAAGGAACTCTTGGTAAACTGGAATTCACCAATCTAACGAGTCAAGGATAGGATGTTTCTGGTAGAGGCAATTGCAGGAATAACTGGACATTGTCTTTTAAGAAAATGACCACTAATTTGAGGTGGTGAGAGCTTTGATTTTGAAAGGAGAGAAAGGAATTTCAAATACAAACTGAAAAGCCAGGCGTGGTGGAGCATGCCTGTAATCCCAGCTGGAATCAAATTGTCTCGGGGTAGAGCTGAATCCTCAGATGCTAGGATTAGGGCTCGACTTTCATACACTCAGAGCAGAAAATAGATTATGCACTTTTAAACTGGACACGATGGCATACCCCTGTACTCCCAGGGAAGAGGATCACTCCCAAGTTTGAGGCCGGCCTGGGCTACATAGCAAGACCCTGTTTCCAAAAATACCCCCAACCAACCAAACAAAAAAAGATTACAGTCTTAGGAGAGAAATTAATCCTTCTCAACTATAGTCAACTCTTTCTCAAATGAGGTCACGGAGACTAGATTTTCCCTTGGCCTCTGAATACTCCAGGAATAGCCCTCGGAATACACTCTCTCCCTGCCTCAATCCCTGACATCAAAGTCCGCATAGCCAGGGATCTGCACACTTCATTCTGGGGCACACGTCTCCATCAACACTCAGAGTGAGTCTTGGTTTGACAAACACTTTATTCCTTAATTTCTGGTTTTTTTGTTTGTTTGTCTGTTTGTTTTTTGTGCTGGGGATCGAACTCAGGGTTTTGTGCTGGCAATGCAAGCACTCTACCCACTGAGCTAAATCCCCAGTCCTTAATTTCTGTTGTTAAGGAAGTTCCTTGTTGTAGAATGTGCCAAGATCATCAGAACTGACACGATAGCTCTACTACACCAGCTACCCAGAATGTAATCTATTTTTTCTCTTCCACCATCAATATTAGTACACATGCCCTCGCTCCTCGCGCTAAGGCAGGAGTCATACTTGGACATTTTCTAGTTTGTTCATAAATCGTGCTGAAGTCAATAGTTGATCTAGATTCCACACTTGTATAAAAAGTCACTTCTGCTTGACCTCACTCTTTCCCTTTGATAAACGGCTGGTTATACACTGACACAGGCTGGCTGGGTGGCCCTGTTACAGACCGTATTGATTTTAAGCATGAGTCCAAGAAAAGATATCAATCTTTCACTGGCAAAGGGATTTATTAGTTAGCAAATGCACATTAAGTGTCCACTTGCACTTGGATCTTGGGTCCTAAGTGAAGCGGAAATAGATGATACCTAAGTGAACAAATTATCCAGGTAAATTCATACCTGCTGTGAAGAAGCTAAATAAATCAAGGTGATGTGTTCATGACATTCAAGGTGATGGGGGGGGTGTGGTGGCCCCTTTTGGTGGTCTGAGATTTGAATGACAAGAAGGTATGAGCCATGTGAAGCCAGAGAAGGAAAGGCTGATTTGTTTGAGAAACAGAAAGACAGCCAAGTCCTACTTAACCAAATAATACAGTGGAAGTCTGGGTTCAATCTCTGGTACTTAAAAAGGTGAAGGGAAATAATTTTTTTTGTCAGTACTGGGCATTGAACCCAGGACTTTCAGACTGAGCTACATCCTCATCTCTTTTTAATTTTTTGTTTTGAGACAGAGTCTCACTAAATTGCTACATTGCCCAGGCTGGGCTCAAATTTGCAATCCCCCTGCCTCAGTCTCCCAAATTACTGGGATTATAAGCATGTGCCTGTTCTTAAATTACTAAGAGAATAAATGAGCCTCAAGATGCTTTGTCTCTTACTTGTCTACTAAGGAACACAGATTGGGTCACTTGAAAGCAGAGCCTGAGACAAGGAACAGAGTGAAGGTCTTTGGAAGGTGATCAGGGAGGAGGTCAGGAGAGACAAATAGGCAAAGAATGATAGATCACACAAGTGTCATAAACTAGGTTGTTGTTGTGGGCAATAGGGAGCCTCCTGAGAAACTATATAATCAGGGCATCCTGGAAAGTTCTCTCTGAAGGACAGGAGGCTGAAGCATCACCCACTCGCATCTACCTTGGAGTGAATTTTGCCAGTACTGTACTTGTCTTGCCTCTAGCAGGCTTAGTGGGCAGAGTATCTGAGATGCTCCTGTACACTAATGGGCAGTGTCAGGGACTACCATGGAACTGTCCGCCACACTCGAGTCTGGTGTGTGTGTTTGTGTGTGTGTGTATGCACGCACGCACAAGCATGCTGGCTACTGGACCCAGAGCTTCTGGCATGATGTGCATGCTCTCTGCCACTGAGCCATGCTCCCAGCCCCACCATGTAACATCTGATGGATATTTATTTGGGTTACTTTCACAACACTCAAGTTCAAACACACAATTTCTGGTTGGCAGATGGGGAAATGTACTCTTCCATCAAACCAAGGGTAGAGCAACACGAGAAACAGAAAAGGGCTGTAAAGGGCTATGGTGGGACTCAGTAAATGTGGAGCTTGAAGTATTTGCATGAGTTTGAAGCTTCAGGTATTGCATGAATTTCAGATAATGTTTCTGTTTAAATTCAGAAATTGGAAAAAAAAAAAAAAGAAAAAACATTCAGAAATCAGATTCTGTTATAGCCTGACAAGTCTCAAGAGAAATTTCAAGGATCTTGTCAGTAAGTGTTCCATGTTTAAGGTTTCTTAGGTTTGTTTAAAAGATTTCCAGGTTTTTTTTTTTTTTTTTAAGATTTCCAGTTTTTAACCACCATCTCCTCTTTGGACGGGAAGTTGGGTTTATTGGTGAGCATGATTGAGGGAGGGGACAGCACCACGGAAGTCTTTCTGTGAACAAGACCCGCCACTCCTCCAGGGGACCATCAGTGGGGAGGTATTTGACCCCACAGCCATCAGGAATGGGCCACTTCGCAGCCACCGTGTCTTCAAATTCATCTGCATTAAACTCAGTCAAGCTCCACTTCTCGACGAGGTGATCTTCCTACAGCCAGGGAACTGACCTCGGACCTGCTTAGGGCCTCAGTCACGCGCTCCTTGTTCTGCAGTGAGGTATGAATGGCCATGTGGACTTGGCCAAGAGGCACCCTGGCCACCGTGCCCTGGGCCTTCCCGAAGTCACCGCATACCTCTCTAGAGCCCAGATGCGGAGCATCCCCAGATGGGAGAGATGAACCCCGGGTGGGAAGGGCTGTCTCCCGCGTCCCTAGGGCAACCCAAGCCGGCAACAGGCTGCTACACTACAGCGGCAGTCATCGCACACAGAGCCCCCTTGAGGAAAAGAAACTCCGCTGGTTTAATTGGCTTCAAATAATTGCTGCTCTTAGGGTTGGGGAGAAGGGTGTGTGTGAGAGAGAGTGTGTGTGCGCGCACGCGTGTTTCCCAATAATAAGGCACCTACTGAATTCCCATCTGATGTATGGGATTTTGGTTTAGTGATTTTTCTGTTGAGGATTTAGTATTCTATGCAGATGGCTAAGGAGCACACTGATTACTACCTTCCCATCACTGCCTAACATCTGAACCGTTGCTTCACATATTTTCCCCAAATATTTTGCCATTGCGGAAGCTAACAACTTGGACGGCATGAAGATGAATTGGAACAAAGAACATTTGCCTCTTAATGAATGGGCCATGATTAATTTGCGGAGTTGGGAAAGCAGAAAAGACAACAGAAAAGGTGGTGCAGTCATCACGTTTTGGCTGGTTTCCGTAACTGAAGGGATCCGACTGGAGGGTCTGTTAACGCCTGGGCTCACCTTAGGGTTATCCGCAGCGACTGTTAAGACTGGTTGTTACAATGGTAACGGTACTAGTTCCGGCCACCAGAGGGCATTTCCAAAACAGAATGCACAAAATTAGGTTGCAAAATATGCTCTTGCCTATTTCGGGAATGATCCAAAGGTAGAAAATTGATAACCAGCTTCAGAGAGGGGTGTCCTGTATTTAGAAACCATCCTCTTTATGAACGCTGTTAGTAGAGAGAAAGGTACTGCCCATCGTCAGGATGTAAGAGATTTCTGCTACAGATTCAGACGTCCTCTGGGCTCGCAAGGGCATTTTTAACCCAGAAGTAGCAGAGGGCAGACTGGGGACTCTAGAATGCGAGGGAGAAGGATCTCTACGCAAGAAGGCTGGGATCTCATAAGTAAACGGGATGTAAGAAAAACCCTTTACTCAGATATAGCAGTCTCGAAAACAATCTTGAAAAACAAGAGAGGATGTCTGGAACCCAGACACGACTTGACAAAGTAGGAATCAAGCAGTTTGAATATGAAGTAGGTGGATGTTCCCCAGAGAAGTCCAAAGTGCAGCAAAATTTTAAAAGATACTCCATGAAAACAGCAAGAATAAAGAGCAAGGACCTGAGGGGAGGTGAAAGAGGCACTTATGTACAAAGGCAGGTGCTTATTCTCAGAGTCTGGCACATGCAGGGGTGTATAAAACAGAACTATTTCTTTTTTTTTGGTACCGGGGATTGAACTCAGGGCCTTGTGTTTGCGAGGCAAGCACTCTAACCACTGAGCTAAATCCCCAGCCCAACTATTTCTTTTTTGAGACAGTGTCTTGCTATGTCAATCATGCTGGCCTTAAACTCACAGCGATCCTCCTGCCTCAGCCTCTTGAGTACTGGGATTACAGGCATGTACCACCACACCTGGCTTAAAATATAAAATTTCACTATTCAATTCTGGTTTATTTTTCAGTGTTGGCAATCAAACCCAGAGCCTCATATTTACTAGACAAGCACTCTATCACTGAGCTACTTTCTTACTATTTTTTTCCTTTACAATTCACAGAACAGTTTTTGAACTTCAGAACCCGAATATACCAACTTTCATTTCTGGCATTCTGCAGTGGTGTCCCCACCCTCCACCTGTCTTCCCAAAGCGACAAGAGATTCAGAACTAATTTGAGGTTGTGGAAAATCTCTTCTGGGAGAAAGAACGACAAAATGTGATGATGATCTGGAGGTTTAGGAAACAGACATTAGTATTTGGAATTATATATCCCACCCACACACAAAGAGAGACATGTTGCTTGCAGCATGCTTAGGATGTTTATGGAGCTGGGTGTCTGAGGAAAGCAGCAAGTGCTGAGATCCGTGAAGTGGAAAGCAGAAAGCACCCCAAAAGCTCCTGTGGGAAGACTTCCACTGAAGGCTTGTTCTCCAAGAACACAGACAGGGGCGCC